>MU915721.1:5865-16468 GCA_036418165.1 Cooperia oncophora
ATTCCTTACCTCCCAACAGGCGCGTAGGGGAAGAGGAGGTTGGGGCAGGGGGTACATCAAGGACGAGTCGACTATCCGGATTTTGGCTAGGTTTTATCCAGGATTAATTTTTTTACTGGACCATATTTGACTGCGGAAAGTTTTGAGTGTCACTGAAAATCCTCTAATTTGAGAGGCTTTTGAATTCGCTTGTCAACCAGTTCCGGACTGCCTATACTGCCCGCTTTTTCACGTCTCGTCGTTATCATTATTGTATTTTTGATTTCATTTTTTCGTTTTACCAAGTATTTTTCTGTTTGAAATGGCATATTTTATTTGGTTAGTAATCTTCGAGAGAATCAAACATTCCTTGCCTGAAGCTAGCTCCATCGTGGGTACAGTTTAACGTATGCCAGCTGTATTTGGATGACGACAATTCGTGTTGCACGAGGAGTCCTTTACATGTCCGCCCCCCCCCCCTTCAAAAGTTACTGGACCCTTCGTTTATATTTTTGTGCATGACATGGATATTGTTTCACAAGGTTTTTAGTGCAGGGTCTCTTTCGAGTGGCCTTCGAAAGAGAATTATTGAAAAACACGAGTACTGCGGCACTTTGCAAGAGCCGGAGTCCTTCCGACTCGAAGATTGACGCAGAATTTCCAGCCCAGGGTACAGCATCGTGATGTGTGGAATGATGGCGTCAGTACGACCCCCCCCCTCGAAAGGAGGTTCTCGGTACGACCCCTCCCCCTTCCCCAGCACCTGCCTACCACTTTCCTACAAGTTCCCAGCTTCCTACCAGCCCACATTTTCCAGTTTTTCACCCGAAAATTATCCGTCGAGCGGGGGTGAAGGTAAATAGCACATGAGAAACGAGAAAATTTCTCAGACTTTCCCCAACTTCCTACCTTTTGCTCCGGAACTTCTCGAGGATTTTCCTGCTTTTTTTCTTGAAGAATTTTGCTGTCGAGCGAGGAGAGGAGAGATGAGAGGGGAGGGGGAGTTCAAATCCCACACCGACCAAATACGACCCCTCCCCCTCCCTCCCGGCCAAGTCCGACCCCCCATGTGTCACAACGGAAGCTGTACCCTGTCCCAGCTTATCAGCGCCAGCGAACATTAGTGCGAGTGGGTTAGGTAAAGCAGGAATGATGCTCATCTAATGGATCAAGTCTCAAATTCGATTTCGATTTCAATAAATAAGAGTCGAAGACATGAGTATGAAAGCATTTTCGCAGGGAGATATATATGAAAATCTTGTTTATAATTCCTTGGTGATGATGTGCGTTTCAAAAGAGCCTTCAGAAGCTTCTTTCGCTGTTTGCTATGATAAATCCTAGCTCCCTTGCTACCAGTCTTTTTAATGGTTTTATCATCGCAGGTTTCTTTTGAGGGCGTTAGTCAGGCTTATCATCCTGCCTTGTATGTTGTTGTGCGACTTTCCTTGCAACCAGTAAGGTAGTAGAGAAGGAAGGAGCGCCAGTAGGGAGGACATGAAGGTGGTTACCGGCATCGCCCACTCCATCAACGCGCACTGTTTCTAATCGTACAGTTATGAGTCCCTAGGGCGTGTGACGGGGCGTGGATTTGGGCGCTCTCAAGGCAACCTCCCGGTGGCGCTATCCTGAGTCCGCAACTTCGAGCGGGGAGGACTCTTCTGGCTGCGATCCAACTCAAGCCCCGTTATACCCTATGGTTTTGTTTCGGAATAATGACTATATGTAGTGGTAAAGGGTTTAAATGGGGGCAGAACTGGTTTTGTAGAAGGGAATATAAAGAAAATGACCGCTCAAATTGGCTATGCTCTTGTGATGTAACTTTGGTGAATATTTATGCTTCCTTTGGTGTGTTTCCCCGGTTTCTTCGCCTTCATTCATACTTAAATGCGAGCTACTATTTACCACATTTGACACTCTGGCTGGTCCTGAAGGGCATCTGATGTGCTGTGAAGTGTTTTTGATGAAAACACTGAGACAAAACAAAGGTTTTTATCAGTGATAAGCGGCGTGTTCCGATTTCGTCGGTAGTGGTTAACACTCAGCTGACCTTCCAGACACCGCCAATCGATCTGACAATTGGTGCGCATTAGCTTGTTTCCGACGTTGTAATTGTGTTCTTTCTTCTAATTGGTGTCATTTCTTACATTATTACAGCGCTGGGGAATCAAGTAGCTAGGATGTTTTCAACTTTTTCCTGCTTGATTGCTAATATATAGGGCCCATTGCCGGCCATTTTTCCTGATTGCTAGTATATGGGTCCCATCGCCAGTCATTCATAGAATTTATTGATAATTTTATTCTTCTTTACGACAAGAATGCTGACTGGTATGTAAAGGGCTCGACCTCAGTCGGGACTACGACCCGGGCCTTTGGGATAGTTGTGTCATTCATTGCAAGGCTCACCATCCATTTTATGAAAAAGAAGTGGGGTCGTATCTGACCGCTAGAAAGAGGGGGTCGTAGTTTGCTGTAAAAGAAATTTTTTCTGATTACTGATATTTCCTCTTTCCAGCATGCTACATGCCTTTTCCCTTCTAGTTGGCGGCGCTGCGAAACTACTACCTAGCTAGTTGATGAGAAGTCGGTGTCTACTTGAATAAACACTCCTGCGACCCTTCTGCCCCCCCCCCCCGCAAAAGTTCTAGGAAAGGTTGGAAGATGGTAGGGAGCATGTGAAAGAGATCCGTCCTAGAGTAGAGATTTGTGAAAGAGCCGAATTTTGCAAAAACTCGCTGTACTTTGACCAGGGGCCTCGATTTATCAAATGTAGACCGGAGGCCACGTGCTGCTTCTCTACTTTTTAAGAGTCCCGTAGTTTTTCAGCGCTCTAATATCGCTTTCATTATATCGCTGTGCTCGCTAAGCAAGGGCGTTAAGAGAAGCTAGAAAGGCCAAATGTTGTAAAGCTGGGCTTCCAAAGGGCTTTTTGAGCCATTTTTTTAGTTTTCAGTCCAATGGAGTACCGATTGTCAAAAACTTCGCAGGAGAGCTTTCATAGTTGGAGCATTTCCTGAGTATAGGCCGAAAGCGTGGGAGTTGGTGCATACAACTGGTACTATTGACTACTACAGTAAGATAAGGCTGCCGAATGCATGACTAACCGGAAGTTAACACTGTCTCGGGAAGGCCGACATCTAGCTGGAGGATGGGCGTGGCGTAGAGAGGCGAACCACAAACGGCTCACTTTGCCCATTTCCGGGCAGTTTTGGGTCAACAAGTTCTAGCTTTCATTCGAGCAGGACCTTTCCAAAGGGGTCTCGTCTGTTGTATCGTTGAATTTTCTTTCTGAGTAGTTAATTCTCGGCCAGGCCGTCTTCTCTCTGTACCTCGAAGCTTAGGTTACTAGTGTGAACAATGGTACTACAGACCACCAGCCTCTAGCATTCACTTTCACTACCGTAAACTTCTACTTCTGGTACCGTAATCATATTCATATTAGTTCCACTAGTCTATCTATTACTTTACTGTAACATTAACTTTTAACGACCGAAAATAGCTCAAAAGGTCTGATGGAATTGTACTTTTCACAAACCTCTGGAGCCATTTCTTGTTCATGCCGAGTACCCGTTAATGTTACATAGAATACATCGTAGTATGTGGGAAGCAGGAAGTGGTCTTAGTAACGATGTGGGCGCCTCAATCACGTCGCGCGTCAGATCGCCGGTCGACTTCCCGCGGTCAACCAAGCCTTCCATCCTCCGGGGACGCTAACTTGGTACCAGGTTCGTCTGGAGGGTAATAACACTGACTTGTTCATCAGCTGGCCCCTGAAGTCATTGTAATAGCGCCTTTAATAAGGCTTTACAGATATCTGAATTTGGAACATAGAATGTGTGCCGCATCCACAAAGGGGTTGAATCAAAGCGAAGACTTATCCTTTTTTATGTAATGTCTGTGATTCTTATTGCGTGCTTACTCAGCGTTGACACCCGTCCGCTGCTTTTGCTTGGATTCCGCATCCCCTCTCATTAAGAGGAGGCATCTTCTGACGTCTTTTCGGTTTCAGTGACGTCCTTCTCGATGTCTCCTCCATCATTTCCTGCTTCTCGTGGTCGCCCTGGGCGCCACGAAGAAGCAGGAAATGCCATGGAGGAGACGATCGAGCGAAGGACGTCACTGCAGAGATGGTTCCCTTTCCTGCACCGGTTGCATTCCTGGTTTTCTGCTGCCCAGGGCGTCGGGGAATTTGCGCGAATTACGGACCCTTCCTCAAGAATCCCTCGTCCCTATCGCAGCCCTCATTCGCCCATCTAGCCTGCCATCCTAGTTCCAGCGCGAGACTTGTCCTAATTGCCTATCTATTTTTTTCCGCGATTTTTTTCGGTAAGGATCCTTACTTTTTTCATATCCGGCTGCCACCCAGTGGAAGGGAGAGTGAATAGGCGAATCCTCGCTTTCTTACTAGTTTATTAAGTAGAACTGAACGAACAAGGCCCCCCAAATTTTTTTCGAAGCAGCATTTCTATTCCAGCCACCGAATGAGGCTGTCTTCCAGGCCTTCTCCTTAGGAGGCACGTATGCGGTGCCGTAGGTGCTTAGCACATTGCCACCCCCCCGGCGACCCCGTGAAGCGAAAACTGAATCCTGTAGCGAGTACTGAGATCTTCTTCTAATCACTGAATGAATAGCGTCCTGATGGGAACTAATAACCTTCTCCAGTAATCGACCATTGTTCAGTTGTTGCCTTTGTGAAAGCATGCAGTTCGTGCTCTGAAACTGTCGGTTTTTATAATGTCTTCCCAGTCTTTTTTTTTTGAGAAACAGTATTAGAATACCCCTACGCTGCCAGTCATGTTTCCTTATTCTCTTCGACTTCCTTTTCCTGGATGTTTTCGAATTAGGCGTCCATGTCACGGTCAATTGCATATATTGCATTCTATGCTTCATTAATTATTGCCGCTTTTCCACTGTTCCACGGGCCACTTATATATCCCAGAGGACCCCTCCCCCCCAGCGTTCTCTGTATTCGTTAACTACACCACTTCCATATGTGTTGAAAAAAAGATCGAATGCCAATAATCGATCAGTGCTTTTGAATGCGCCACGGAACGATTTCTACTTTGTATTGTACGAAAAAGTTGCAATAACTTCACACGTGCGCGTTCAGCTCGTGCGGGAGCATTGGCCTCCCTATGGATCCCTGCTCATGCCCACCTGTGGAGCCCTGTAGACTCTTGTTAAGCGATGCAGTAGCATGGGCATTGTTGATCCTTGCAGTGTGGCTGGAAGTGGTGTTTCACCCTTTTTGAAACATCAGTGAAAGAATTCTCATGTTTTTTCTCAGTACTACCAAAGTTTTTTTTAGAATAGAGAGTAATGACTGACTTTAGAAATTATTGTATAGGCGAATGTGTCATCCAGCACTCTCCGCGATTCTGATTAGATTTCGTGTGCATGGTGAACACCATCGGTCCATCTATCTTGTCGCGGATATCCCGTCTCTGGCTGTTTTCGGCGTTCAGTTCAGCGAGGGGACATTTTTTTAATTTGTGGTATTTTTACTGCTTTACAAGTTGACAGGTGGTCTCTACAAGCTTTAGCTGGTATCAGCTGGCTTCACAAGATTTCTCAGATCTTCACTTGATGGCTCAACACGTCAATGTTAAGCAGCAAAAAAGCGCAATGCCCCCCAAGGCGTTGCCGAACTGCGCCTTGTTTTCGTTTTATTTACTGTGCAATGCGCTTGTTGATTCATACTACCTTTCTACTACGTAGCTCAATACTGCCGATAATCCGTCAATTGAAAATGACCATTTTTCAGAGACGACCGTGGCCGCTCCACCATTATGGTCATTGTGGAGCCCCAGTCTCTGCTTGAGCGGGCCGTGCTAACTCGTCCCATTCCAGAAAACGCTCGTAAACTCGCACATCTCGTCGAAGTGAATGAGCGGCGAATTGAAGTTGGGGTGAGCCTTTCCTTTTCGAAACCGACGAAGTATTGCTTGTGTTATCGATGGACCATTTGGGGCCTGAACTCCCTGTCCTTTGTGAAAAACTGTATCGGCCATGGGTCCCTAGAGGGCTTTGACGAGTGTCGCCCATTTGAACGTTGCATATGAGAAATCGCTCCCCGCGGGACAATCCATCTAAGCCATCAGACTGCGCAATGAATGACGGGCTTTTACTGCCAGCTATTCGCTGTGCCCCCGGAATCTGTATTAGGCAGAGTCTCTAAAATTTGAAGAGTCAATAAGTAAGGATTAGATCAAGTATATAGTCCATTTACACCCGATGAAGTCTCTTGAGTATCACCCTAAACCTCCATCACTTTCTCTCTAGCCCATCTAGCCCACAACCTTTTGGCCCTTCTTTTTCGTATTCACACAGTTTGAGTAGTCGGAATTCTCGTGCTGGTTCGATTCGTCTCGTGAGCTCTTAATAATATGCATATTTACCGTGAGACTGCGGCGGCGGTGAAGTTCTCGCTGAGAAACGCATTAGAGCGAAGGGGAGCGCCGCCATTCAAATGTAAATGGCCGGTCACCCACGGAATTTCCGCCGCTCGGATCACTAGTGTTTACGATTTAAAGTGCCGGCGCGATGGTGTTGAGCCTTTCGCGAATGTCCAGCGAATAGGGGCCATTTTGTAATTCCTAGAGGTACCTGTGGGATTTCCTTGAAATCTTTGGCGTTAATCGTACAAATGGGCAGGAAATTCTACCCTAGGCAAGACTCATTGGGACAGATGCTGCTTATATAATCACGGTCTGGCTCCACCCTTGGGCGTTGAGATCGACATCAAAACTGTTTCCACCGCAATAAGGGGATCTCCCACTTTGTAGTCTCAATTCCGCGCCGTCGCATAAATTCGCCAAGGCTGAATGCTCTTGCTAAACATTTTCCCCTGTTCAAATCACCTTCTCACACCCCTTCTGCGGGCGTTCTTTGTGTTCAGTGAGGCCGTGCTGCCTATCAACAGGATTATGTGTCCAGTAATGTGCCCTGCAAAAGCGGGGAGATCTGTGTATGAAAGAAAGGAAAAACACATGAAGAGAAAACCCTACGAAAAGAAAGCTGTGTACTTATGACCCCTGCGAAGGCACACAACCATGATCCCCGTGTGGAAATCATATTCCTCTCTAGGTTGAACACATTGGCATTTCTTAGGGCCTTCTGTCTAGGAACTAATCGTACCGCACTAATCGTACCGATTTCATTGGTTGGGGGCACATTGCGCAGTCAACGTATGGGCGGAGTCACTCGAACGTTGCACTCGGCTACTGAGACCCTGCTCCTCTTTACCTCTTCGGAAGGGAAAATTTATAAGAACTGCTTGTTTTACCAGTCTCGAGTTCGTCACTGTAGGTGGCGCTGGGCTTCCCGAGATAGCTGACCTTGGCGCGGCGGCCAGTCCTGTTCCGCACAATTGTGGAACTGGTGGGCGACCCCCTGGGAAAATGGCCTTTGCCGTTGCAGTTCGAGGGCCCAGCCTCAGGGAACAAAGACTGTACCCTGCGGTATTATAGTGCTCGTTGTCCGAGCAGTGTGCTTGTTAGACTGGGACAGCACACACTGTGGGGGGGAAAATTCTGCAAAACATAACTCCTCCCCCCCCCGTCATTTTGTTCTCCTGTACAACCCCTTGTGTTTAAACACAACGGTGGTGTGCCCTTTGCAGATGAGCAGATTCTTCTGTAACGTGGATGAACCACTCAAAGATCGGAAATCTATAGCTTCTACTTCATTCAACTTTTGATTATTCGGAATAAAGTGGCAAAGCTTTAGATTTCCCCAAGAAAATAATGCTCGGCTATCAGCTAGCACAGTTTCGAACACAGGAGGGATACAAGACGCAGCTCTTATTCATTTACTGAAGCCAATAGACATATAAAATTTGATAACAAAAGGTTTGAATGTGTAAAACAATGTTTTATATTTATTTATTTATTTTTCTTATTGGAATGTGTAGAAACAATTTTTATATGTCTATGGTTCAATAAATGAATCAAGAGCTGGTCTATTCCTTCCTGTTCCGTCTCTGTGATAGCCGAGCATTATTTTAGGGGCGAACCAAACATTGTTTCTACACATTCAGATAAGAAGTGAGACTCCGAGACAGCGCAATATTCCGATAAGAGTTTTCTATTTTTTCTTCAGGATCATAACGTATTCTACCGTGAAGCGTTGCCTCCAGACAGTCATTATGCCAAAGCGGTCATCGTGTTCCTTCACGGGCAATCCTATTCCTCTTCAACATGGACCGATCGAGGGTAAGAATTTCACTGTGCCATTTTGAAAACAGTGATCTGCATACTGTTAGCCATCTGTGTTGACCATCTGTCAGCTGCCAAACATTATTAACTGGCCCATAACTGGCCCATTTTTGAACTTTTTTTCAAAATATTTGTTACTTTCCGTTGAGAAAAAGCCCATAAAGTTGCAGGAACTTTACACTCGAGATTTTGAGTTCAAGTGCAAGTCAGATCACGGTTTAACTATCGTCCTCTTCAAGGGCTCCAATTCCCATTTAAGTTTTCTCAATGCAGAAATGTGGAATCATGATCAAAGCGTTTGGCTCTGTTGGAACTGCTACCCGCTCTCACTGTCTCTGAGCACCCAACTTTCTCATTACAGTGTTCAGAGCTCAGTACCTTTCTTCAGTTTCCTGGCCATCAGAACCATAGCCGCCTGGGATTTCCTTCACAACATTTTTTTATAATTTGCTGAGCACGTTCACCACTACTCTAGAACATACCTGATAAAAGTCTGCTTTTTAGATCTCTAAGCACATTTGCTGCTCTTGGATACCACTGTATAGCACCAGATTTACCAGGATCTGGACAGGTGTGTTTTACTTAGTATGTTTTTCCGAATATATGCCAAACTTACACGAACGTCTAAAAGACCTACGGCTGTCCTACAAGGGAATGGTTTTTGAAACTTTCCCCATGGACCTTGAATGGAGACTAGTTTAACGTCCGATAGAGCGCTCGAATGCCGATTACGAACATCGCAGATTAAAGTGCTATGAGGACTCCCAGACGAAGATTCTGGGCCGGTCAAAGTTTGGGTTCCCGGCTCACTGCTCGTAAAGCGCTGCTGATCGATGCCTCGGCAGTGCCACCGTGGCCTCGTGGTAATGGTCTCGCTTTCAAGTCAAACGCATTCGGGTTTGCATCCGGTTGGCGCGAAAATTTTTGCTTCGCTCCGTATAAGAGCTTCAACTCTAATTTTCGAAATTCTTCCGAATTTACGGCCCAGCAGGGCAAGTAGATCAAGTACATCAAGTATACGACGTACTCGATCTAGTATGGATTTGGTCATATCTGCCCTCTCTGAACATATTACCCATCCGACAATTCAAAGTTTTGCCCAGAATCGCAATTTGGCCAGACGAGCGTTTTTCGTCGAAGGAAGTGATATTCGTGTTCAGGGGGTCGAAATCTCCCATGAACGAATTTCTCGCTAAAACTTTGAATTGTCGGATGGGTAATATGTTCAGAGAGGGCAGATATGACCAAATCCATACTAGATCGAGTAGTCTTCGTATACTTGATGTACTGATCTACTTGCCCTGCTGGGCCGTAAATTCGGAAGAATTTCGAAAATTAGAGTTGAAGCTCTTATACGGAGCGAAGCAAAAATTTTCGCGCCAACCGGATGCAAACCCGCATGCGTTTGACTTGAAAAGCCAGACCATTACCAAAAGGCTACGGTGGCACTGCCGATTGCATCGATAGCCAGCAAGCGCTACGAGCCAGAACTCAACTTTGAACCACGCTAGTGATCTCGTCTGGGAGGTCCCCGTAGCACTTTTAATCTGCATATTCGTAATCAGCATTCGAGGCTCTATCGATGTACCTAGGTCTCCATTCAAAGTTCCATGGGAAGTTCAAACCATTCCCTTGTAAGATCAGTGTATTGGAGATATTATATTTTCCGCCATTTAATAATTTTCCCTGTTGGGCGCCTTTCCTTCTATAAAACGACGGATAGAAACGATGAGACAGTTCTGTTAGTGCGCCCTACTCCGCCATATGAGATCTTACTAGGGAAGGTCGTCAGGTCGAAGTGGCCATTTGTGATGAGATGTAGATCACTAGACGTGGTTTTGGACGCTGATCTTGAATCTGCCTTCAAAATTTGCAAAGCGATTCTCTGAACGGAGTTATGGAGCCGCGTTTACCACGCAACAGGTCATGGGATCGGATCCCTGCTGAGCTTAACTTTTTTGCTTGTTGCGCAAACGTGGCAAAAAGTGATTTTGCCGTCACTACTACTTCAGTTCTCACCTGAGCTTGTCTGAAGAAAAGTTTGCCTCCATTTATTACTGCGCTTGGACTTCTTGTAGACTACAGTGCAGTCTGCAGTGGCTTCTCAAGGAGTCCCAAGCGCAGTAATAAAATGTCAGGTAAACTTTTCTAGGCACTCAGGTGAGAACTGAAGTAGTAGTGACGGCAAAATCACTTTTTGCCACGTTTGCGCAACAAGCAAAAAAGTTAAGCTCAGCAGGGATCCGATCCCATGACCTGTTGCGTGGTAAACGCGGCTCCATAACTCCGTCAGAGAATCGCTTTGCAAATTTTGAAGGCAGATTCAAGATCAGCGTCCAAAACCACGTCTAGTGATCGACATCTCATCACAAATGGCCACTTCGACCTGACGACCTTCCATAGTCAGCATC
>MU915730.1:0-13054 GCA_036418165.1 Cooperia oncophora
AAACATATAAATAATGAATTAAATGAATGAATTACTCTATTTTCTGAGGGATTAAGCGCATCAATTTTCATTGACATGGTCGTGGACGCCGCTCGGCTATGGGGGGGGGCATTTTGCACTTTTGCAGCTTCACTATTTCTGGTTATCAAGTCTCACTCAGGTGAACCTCTGAACTTTAGTGTAGCTGGAGCAAACTCGCCAGCCTCCATGATAAAACCTCTCGTAAGGCTCTCTCTCGATGGCTGGACACGTGCAAAATGCCCCCCCCCGTCGCTGGACTGCGCCCCGAAGAGTTCCTAAACACAGCACCAGCTTTTCTCATTTTCTTCTTCTGGCCTTCCAAGGTTCTCAAACCGTCCTTGCTCGACAACCATTCAAAACAAAACAGGAAACATATGTCTTCCCTTAGAACCGGAGAAAACACTCACTCTTCTTGCGATATTCCCAGCAAAGATTGACCGTTGACCGACAGTAATTGATCACCAGTTGCCAGCCGACCGTCCTTCAATGTTAACCCTTATCAGTATCATGATCACTTGAAAATTAAGTAATGATATAGAGATATCAAATCGAACAATTCATTAAACCTATCAAGAAAATAAAAAGGGAAATCACTAAAAAGTCCATCCTGCACAGATGGTGTAGGCGGAGCCATAAGGCCTTCTCTACTGGTGCGCTTCTGCTCCTTGACATCTCAGAGTAGGGTTTCAACGAGAAAGGTGCACTTACTCAAGGACTCCTCCCTTACGATCAACGCGGAATGGGCCTTCATAAACGTAGTCGAGAAAAATAAGGGGAAGCTGAGAGAAATGGTTTTCAGCTGAGTGAACTCTCATTGAACATACACCACCAGAAACTTCAAAATCTAATAATTTCAGACAAAAGCCGCTTAGCAGTTATGCATAACCTAAAGAGTTTACTAAATACGTACTATGACAACGAGTAATCAGGTGCATTCCGCGATATCTGGATGGGTGGAGACAAGGAACAAGTGTGCCTTCCTCAGTGGCGCGCTCTCGTTAAATAGCAAAAGAAGGATAAGGATGCGGGCAATATTCGCGGAAAGTGTCATTAATTCAAAGAATTGTTCCCAGCCCTGTGGAGTACTGGCTCATCCGAGAAGCTTTCTGATGTAGCCAATTGACTATTATTAGAATTACCTTTGAAATTAATGATTTCAAAATTAGTGGTCCAAAAATATGAGACAAAAACTCTCGAAAGAAAATGCAAATATTCGAACTATAGAACTAGTATGCATACAAAACCGAAAAGAAGTGGAAACGTACCGCTGCTGCTGGGCTTCCCGCAACAACCTTCTTCACATAGATGCCCACTTGTCTGTCACCAACACCCTGAAACAATTCATTTAACTAATACTCGCTGGTTCGTCGTAAGTACGTGATGTAGTTAATTACTTGTTAAGTGATAAATGACGTGACATTGACGTCACTTTACATGTTCATGACGTTTCTTGGGACGTCATCAGCTAGAATACAGTACAGCTTTTTTGACACTGACACGTTATACGCATCATCCTTTCACTTTTAAAAGCTAACGGACCCTTGTTAAACCCGAAACCCTAAAAATTCCTACTCCATCTCAAATAATTTTTTGGATTCTGAAACACTGATTATCAGTTCCATTCATTGCCACCACACAATCTGAACAGGACTCCGACCCCCTTCATCCATAAAATCCTAGCCGTGCACGTCTATGGTACTTACGACGACATGATTACCACCAAATACAATTGCAACGGTCACATTAACCCTTATTTGAACACGATGTTCTCAGACCTATTTCGTTGCATTAACGAGTTCGCGAGTAGTAATAAACTTTTTCTTCGCCTATAGAGGAAATATAGCCCCCTCAATTCGTCACCGTAACCTACAAACATGAAATCCAATCGGACATATAAACTTTGAATAGCTCGAAAAAAGTATTTAACCCATAGCATCATACCCTCAGATTTTCTCTGGATTTTCTCTGGCTGATAGGGAATCCAAATAACGACAATTACATTTATGAGCTATCACCACCACTTGCTCTCAATTATTTAAAAAGGTTCAGAGTCTTATAAAGCCAAATTATACAACGGATTATGACACATTTTCAACAGTTGCTGCGGATCCTAGTAATCCCTAAGTGACCTGAGGATCCGTTCACTCCTTTGGAGTCGAGCAGCAAGAGTCATAGGTGGTAACGATGATTGAACCATTCTTCTATTAGATGAGGGCTGGCTTCCAGAAAATCCACGTAAAAGTCAAGTTCAGTACGACTTTCCATGAGCTCGACGATTTCCAGTAGGAATCGTAGGGTCATTCCAGAGGAACTCATTAGCACGCACCACAGGTTCATTCTTTCACAACTCAACTCTTATAGAAACAAAATATCGCAGTTTTTTTTTCAAATCGAACTCAAAAATCAGAATACCGAGAAAATGGGACCCATACAGAAGCATGCCAACATTTCGAGTGTACACTCTCTTTGGTGGTAACAACGCGTGTGATGCATTTTTTGTGGGATAGTTCCATTTGGGACGACTGTCATCCTGCCCTTGTGCTCCACAAAGACACGATGGCAACTGTCCCAAAACAAACTTATCCCACTAGAAGTTCAGCTGCGGTCACATTCAACCGAGGTGCGCAGTCACGCCCCCTCAATCTTAGGAGATGGAGTGTAGAACGCGCGCCGCATCCCAAAAAAGACTAGCCAATGGCAAAATCTTTATCCCTTTTTTCAACGACTCAGTACACACATAGGTCACTTCATGAACCTGAACGAAAGCCGACTATATTCCATTTAGATTCTGCTCAAACTCTACTGGAATGTTTAATCATTCTAATTAAGGACTGAAAATAAGTGGGGAAAGAGAGGAAAGTGAGAGGTTTTATTGTCCCCACTATTACGGCGCCCACCCTTGACTGTCCTGAATGTAGCACTCACATTTCCCTGTTATCACTGAGGGCAAAAAGCGGGATTTTCTGATAAGAATATTAGCCCGAGCGGACACCGCAGATTTACTTGCCATCTGATAAAGCAAATAAAAACCCATAGGAGGAAAAGAGTTAGTTTTTCACTCACCTTACAAGCGCAGATCCACACCATCGCTGCTAGACAAGCGAAAGCCAAAACAAGGCAGACTGTCGTCAAAGAAAACCTGCACTCTACGTGATTGCGGCTTATTAACGTCTTATCCTCGATTAATGCGTGTTGAGTCGCCTGTAGAGCGAACGCCAACCACCTGGACGAAGACAATCCTCAAAGAGTTGATCTGGCGCTGGTTGTGGCCATGTAGATGACCGCGCTACGACAACGATGTGATCCTTATCTATCGACGACGACACCACGGCGACAACTACTACTACAGAGGCTGGCTCGACGAAAAATGTCGTCGATTTAGATGTTATGATTGGGACGGCCTTGCTGAACGCTGTCCAGCACTCTCTTCACTGTAAACGTGAACGCCAAAGGAAGCAGAAACCTGTTCAGCCGGCAATTGGCTACTAACTATCTTTGAATCTTACAAAACAGCGAATCCAACAATGCAAAAGCCAAAGAATGGCCATGTCCTCAAAGGAAATGAGGAGCTATTCTTACAGTCATATAAGAGCTAAGCAGAGCCAATTGCCCTGAAATCTCATTCCTACAGTATTTTCAAGGGAACCAGAGTTACAGCATCCAACATTTCTTTCTTCCAAACCACTTCCATGATTGTTTTTGCGACTAACTGCAATAACTCCTGGTTCCAGCCCACTTAGAAAATCACTATTTCTCCTCTACCTGCGCCTTTATCCCCATATTTCCATAAAACTATCTCGAAGATACAGTAGACATTTTTTTTAGATTTCAAGAAGAAGAACTTCAAGACACATTCAGATATTACCTGAGAGACAGAAGCCTTATCTCGTATAAGTTGGATAGATCTGGAGCTACGTACGGCGTACCACTTTCGCCATTAAAAAGTATGAATGACAAGAAAGGGTTGTTTGATGGTACCCTTTCTCAAAAGTCCTGCCCTAGGGGGAAACTTCTGCAAAATAGTATCCCCATTGGTTTAAAATTGCTCTTCTGGCACGACTCCCTTCCCCATCTTACTTTTGTCCTTAAAAATTTCCTCAATTTTCTACCACTTATCCGGATCTCCTAAAAACCGTCGCTCTTTCAAGCCGGTAAGAGGGGGGAGGTACTGATTAAGCGCACGTGGAACTGTAAAGACCGAGAAAAGTCAGCAACCAAAAGCATTTCTCCTAAAATGAGAACGATCCCCACCCCCCCCCCCTTCTGTCTCCCAAAACAAATACGTCCCCCTTGCTGAGCGTGAAGAGGTGGACCCTAACGTACGACTTGCCCTGCTCTTCCTGTGCGTTTGCTTTCGCGCCATCATTTGTGCAGCCGTGCGCTCTCTCACTCTCTAACCTCTCGCTCACGCGTATGTTATTTCACCACTTCTCGCTGCATGCCCGTCCAATGCTCAAACTGAAGTGCAAGAATGAGGGCTTCATCTAAGAGACAACAACGTCTCCAACAGGTGCTTCCCCATTTTTTTCATTGGATCATTCACAACTTCATAGTACTAAAGCTAGCGAAAAACATATCGTTTGAAGATTCAAACTGCACAATAAAAGACCTAATCAAGTAAGCAGTTCAAATGTAATGTTGTGAATTTCCTAACCTGAGCAGCCACAATACTGAGACCAATTCCACCTGTACCTCGTTTCAACACCACTCGTGTCACGTCGTCATTCATACTGCCAAAGCTATCCCCCTAAACGAAATCCATTTTTTATTTGACGTGAGAAAACAATGTAGCAAAAAAAACTATAAAAAGAGCCAAAACATGATATTCCACTTACAAAGTGTGTAGTTGGCAAGCTGGTTAGCGTAGACTGCGAAGGAGTTCGTTGAACTGCAGACTTCAGTGGCAACTGTGGTGAGGGCCCAGGTGCAGCATGAACAGGTGGTCGTTGCTGAACGGTGAAAAGAGTATAAAAAAATTGGGTTTTTGTTGAGGATGAGAGATAAAAAAAGGTTCCGGTCATAAATCACATTAAGTACGTTAGTGGTGTACTTGCGATAAATGACCAATTAAACAGACCACCACTGAAAGCGACGTAAAAAAATCAACTGAAAGGCTCTTAGATAAGAAAAATACTAACGATGACAGTCGCATTGTTCACTAAAGGCGATGCACGCCATGTGGTCAAACTCGGGTCTTGTACAGACACTGAATGGCACAAGCCTTTGTCCTGCAGTGACAGCAAGTACTGGACAAGTCCATCGGGCACACCACGAAGTTGCTCTAAAAACGTCAAACGATGGGCTTCAGCAAGAAGGAAAACAGTGGGACAAGAAAAGAATTGAGAGAAAAGGAACGGGGAAACAAAAAAAGGGATGAGAAAGATCCCCTCAATCCCCTCATGACCTATAGAGCCATCCAACTGCGCGCACCTCATCCTGATCGTCTCCGACGATGTGGGGGGATGTATTTTGCAAAAAAAAAATTAAAAAAATTCCCAACGGCAGGACATTCTCTGAATCTAGCGGATGGCTGATGTTTCAGATCTAAGAATGCGACAAATCTAGTATTTGGCCCTTCTCTTTGGAAGCGCTCTCACTTTCCACCACATCACTTTCTATCAGAATAATAAGCAGTAACAGAAATTGCATGGATTTAAGGAGTCTGGCCCTTCACATTTACTTGGTAGCCGCACGCAAAATTTGTCCCTATTCTATAAATGTTGACAGAACACCCTGCAGAGCTTCTACATTGAATCAATTGAGACTTGGTGCGAATGCCGCGCACGTGGTGCCGCTTGCAAAACCTGCTTTGTCGCCTTGTCGCACGGTAAATGTAATGTCCCACACCTGCTGTGGAAGAAAATGCCTCAACCGTCTCTCTGAACTCACCGGCAGTATATCCGTCTTGTGGAAGCAGGAATGGTAGAAGCAGTTGCTCTGATTCGGCTAGCGTGATTGGGTGCCCATCCTAAACTAATATTACACTAGAAAAATCCGGGTGACATTCAAGGATCCCAAAATGTTAGGAGGGCGCTAAGGCTGCGTTCAGACTTTGCGGCAGCGCCTCGGTCGCGCGTTCGGCACGATCGATGCACATGCTTTTGACTGCATCGATGGCGACGAACGCGCGACTGAAGCGCTGCCGTCGCGAAGTCTGAACGCTGCCTAACAAGCCCCTCGCTTTTCTTCAGCACACACAAGAAAATTTGGAACAGATCAAAAATGGCTCTTCTATTAGTTTTGATGGATCTTTGTTTGAAAATAGCAAACCAGCATGTAACTCGCAGACCCTTCCCAGCAAAATTTATCCATGGAAAAGGAACTTTCGCCTAAAGCATAGGTTTTTTCGCTTCTTTACCTGTAATGTAAGATGGTCCGCCTGTCGCTCAGCTAGCCCAACAATCCGTGTAATGACATCATTATCGCATGGAATCTCACCATCTTGGGCATAGAAATGGGTGAGCAGAAACTGTACCTAAAACCGTTCAAAAATAATGAACAAGCCAAAAAAATCCCATAGTTGAAAAAGCCAACAAGAAAATGGACCTGTAAGCTGTTAAGCTTATAGCAGGTGGCTCCAAGTGCTGCAACATCGTTTTTCTGCGCGGCTAAAAGTGCAGCAGCTTGTCGGCTTCGGTCCAGGTGACATTCGGCTGCCAATTCAACACCCATTTGTTCGGCCCATCTGGATAAACGTATTTACAATCTGTTACACTTGGTAGTCCTTATGCTAGATATCAAAACGGCACACCTGGGAGAAGGCCTGTACGAAATAAGTACTGGGGAGGCCCATAATATGGCTACCTTTGACCCGTTCACCCCAAATGTCAAATATGGTACCAATACTTACCCATGCAACGCTGCCAATCGAGCCTGCAGACATTTGCCCAGTCGAGTTGTTAGGCGAACTGGCTGAAAATAATTCAAAATCAGCCTTCGTGACACAGAGAGTCTTTTGACGATCAGCATGGAATGCACAGGGCCCGCTGCGACATGAGTTACCGAGACGCAGCGCGACCGCACGCGTCTCATCCCGATCGTCTCCGAAGGCACTACCAACATTAAAAATAGTTCTAAAAAATCTACTCACCGATGAGGAAACTCCTACCAACGAATTGAAAATCGTTGCGTTAATAGCGTGAAGTACTTGACTACACAACTGTATTGTTAACGCAGCATTCAATCGAGATGCTCGAGCTGCTCGCAAAGTACCGTCCAGCAGCGACAGGATCTCATCTGAAACAACATATAACTAGTTATGACTGCCTTCATTTTGATTTGAAGTGAAATTATTCATCTTAGGAATACTTAGAAAGCTTGGGAGGGGCATTTTGCAGTGCGCTAGTCTCTTCTGCTACTTCGTGGTAAAATTAACGTCATAACTTGTGAAACCAGTGAGCTCTTGCGAACTGTGAACGAAGCTCCCACTATTGCATAGCTCTACAGGAATTTACAGGCCTCCACAGGAGGCCTGGGCAGTGGCTCACTGGGACCGGGAAAATGCCCCCTCCAAGCTGAACTGTACCGCTTGCACAACGACTTTCTACATGTAACTTTCCTCACCTATATTTCGCAGTTGTTCCTATTCCTTTTGTCAGCTGTTATTGTTTGATAACTGCTGTTTAACGCCGCAGTGCGCGATCCGAAAGTTATCACAAGAATGCTGAGTTGTGGGCAAAAGTCGGACCACGGGATTCGAACCCGCATCTTCTGCTTACCGGCCGGTTGCGTTCCGTATTACCATGGTCACGAGTTTGCCACAATCACATCAGCACTCTTGTTATGCCTTTTGTCAGCCTTTTCCTCAAATTTTATTTCTACTTTCGCTTTTACAACTACCGCAGACTTCTATCTAACCGCTCTTTTGCATGTTTGAGGAACTCGCAGCGCGACTTTCGGGCACAAACCAAATAATAAACAAGTAAATAATAGCCCAAAAGGCATAAGTTTAACACGGATCTCGAACTCGTCCAAGAACAAGGAGATGACTAGTCAAGAACTGGGAGATGAACTGTCATCTAGTATGTCAATAAGATAATGTGTCACATAAAACGTTAATGACATCAAGTCTTGTACTGCATACTCAAGTCCCAAGGTACGTCATTAACGTGTTGTATGACGTCAATGACACGTCATTTTGCTATTAACACGTAATTTACAGAACCTGTGCTATATAGACGCCGCTCAAACTCTTCACCTCACTGCACTTTGAATTTATACCCCCGCTGATCGACTCAGCAGTCTCTGGGACCACTCATTAGGAGGCGACAATCAAGTTATACCGTTGGAGAAAGATTCTGCAAATATGACCCTTCCTCCCAATATTGCCTGCAATTTTGCCTCCTTTGGTACAACCCCCTTCCCCATCTTCCCTACCACATCTTGAATTTTCCCAACTTCTAACCACTTTTCCGGAGTTCCTTCTCACGAAAATTCCTTAAGTTTTACCAAGGAAACTGCTGTCGAGCAAGGGAACTAGGAGGGGGACGGCTTCTCCAAAGCAAAACACGACCCTCCCCCCCCTCAAGATGCCCAAGGTACGACGTTCCCTGGCGGCAACATCTTCTGCGACAAAGAACAGGAGGGTTTGACCAATGAGAAAAGTACGATGGTCGGAATAACATCACCTATATGATCAGCGTGGAATGTGCCCTTAAAGGCACATGGCACGATAATTTGGTACTCGGTCTAAAATGCTAGCAGGTGCTATATAGTAGGAAAATGGCGAAAACGAAGTGAAACGGTCAAAAACCTGCGAAGAAAAGCCTTCGTTCTTCATGACTCAGAAAGTAATTTTGGACGAGTTTCCCACAGGCATCTTGCCAATAACCGCTACGTAGATACGTCTGCATGTACCCATATATCCATGGAGCACGGCGACCGCTTCATGTCAATCCCTTCGCTTCATATTTTACTTCGCAAATGAAGCAATACGAGCATCAGGTACGGTCGTCCATTTGTGGGCGGGCGGGCGTGGTGGGCGTCCGGGTCGGTATGTTGCAGCTTGATAGGGCCTTATAAGGGTACCTCCTTGGAAAAGGCGCTACGCAGCGCCTGCTCAGGGGCGCGGAATTCCGTTGCCAGGCGTATTAATCCTACTCGTCTTGAGGATTTATCGTGCCAACTGCCTATAGCTAAAGAAACCCTTCACCATCGCGAACCTTCCTGAAGTTCATAACATTCGCAACTGAATAATTCTTGACTATCAACGCTCAGAGTTTGGGCCTCAGGCTTTTCAACGTAAGGATTGTGCCGAACTGAGATGAAGGGGAGTTGGGATGTGACAAGGCGATAATAATTCGCGGCGTGGGCAAGGTCAGCGATGTCGCTCGCCGCAGGTTAGTTTGCAGCCACATACACCGTCTAGGCCGAGTTTTTCTTTCGAGTAGTACCTCTGCCTCAGTGGGGAAAAGCACAAATTAGAGATGATGGCTTTCTTTTTTGCTGGACGCATTTTACTCTATCCGCCGCGATTATTGTGGCCCGATGCGTCGCGCGCGATGATGCGGCAAGTTACCACTGTCTTGACAGTCTCCCGAAATGCTCAACAATTCCGACAAGCGCTACGCTTTACTTCAGCAAAAAAACTTCGTGAGGGTATGAGATTAACTGACTCAAACAGGCTGCCTCATTTCTCATCACAATGGGCTTGATAGATCGGTAATTTTTGTCGCACACTAAAATTACGCTGCGCACTTACTCACGCCTAGTCGTTTGTTTTCCGCTCTCGTTTCGCTTTTTATATCGAATGATCGTAATCTGACCAGATCCAGCAACGGACAAACTACATCGGAACATGTCTAGCTTTTGGGATATGCAAAAAGTAGGCCATATGACCGAATCACATTCGAATCAATCACCAACTTCTCTCTTCCTAAAGCCGCGCTACTGTTTTTGAACACTGCGACAAATATTTAAATTGTACCACAATTACACTCCTTATCCCAGGGACGGAGTAGGCGTGACATTTGAACATGGCATAGAGTGGGTTACTCCTGGGATATTTCAACCTGAGACAACTGTCATCTTGTTCCGTGTTGGACAGAGACATGATCACAACTGTCCCAAAACCGAAACATCGTCCGAAAAGCCTAGCCGCCACCACGTTCGATCCAAGTACGCAGCCACGCCTACCGCATATCAGGGATTGTAGTGTACCTCTAATAATTTTACCCCTCCCAAGATGAGCAAATCAATGGTCCAGGAAACGCCCAGGAATCAAAGCGTAATCAACTCACTGCTGCCGTCTTCTACTGGAATATTCACATCCAACATCGGCTTGCAGGCCGGTCGAAGCGCTCCAAGAAGAACTGTACATAACCGTCGGAACACTGTTTCGACAACTGTGCCCAGCTGACCTGCTCTGAAATGCGTGCTTATTATTCAGGATGTTTGGACCCCTCCACGGTAGTTCCACACCTAGTTGAGGACATGATCCTGGTCATAAAAGAAGTATGCTAGTTGAGAGACATGGGCAGTCTAATGAGGAGCTCTTACCGAGGTGTCCGTAGATCAGGATCCCTTTCTACTAGAAACGACAACTCGCTCGCATTTGCTAACCAAAATAACAACTCATCTCTCGATGTGCAGTCCTGAAATACACTCAAATTCAGAATAAATATTTCGGAAATACCAGAGAACAATGGACCCCTTTAGAGAAGAGTATTTAAAAATTCATTACAGACTCCACGATGTTCGGATGGGCGGAGAAATGTACCGGGACTAATGAGTATTACGGCTTCCCAGTTAGGGCACATCGCTGTTGGGGAATCCCCCACAAGGGGGGGGTCGTATTCCGTCAGGAGAGGGAGGAGTCGTATTTGGGCCTTGAGAACAAATTTATTTTGAAAGTTTGATTTTCTCGCCTTTACGGACACTTGTAAATGGGGTGACGGGGGGAGGTCTGTTACTTGCTCATTGTTGGGGAGGGGGGGCGTCGTATTTACTTCTCGCCCTTCTTCTAGGAGTGGTGGTTGCACCACGTTTTGTGATCTGTCTCCTGGTTTCATGGCGTATATATACGCCCGACGCGCCTTCCCCCGCTCGAAGATATAGCGCAGCGAAGGCGAAAAGAAAGAAAAAGTGGCAGGAATGTGGGGAAAATTAAAATGGTATAGATGACGGAGGGTCGTCGGCAGTGTTGCCTGTTTCACGATGTGCAATTTACGCCCTCCCCTCCCTCGACGGCAAAGATATCGAATGAAGAGGACAGGGGCCGGAGGGAGGCGGGGGAGGTCGTTAACAACTTCCAAAAAAGGGCGGTCGTTACGGCTTCGAGCTAGAAAGTTCACCGCAACCGGATGATGTGCCCGTTTTCCCGGTTTCGGCATTGCAAAACATAGAAAAGAGGTATGCCGCGCCCAGTGCGCAAGGAAGTGCAGAGTATTGTGAAGAGAACCCGCCCCTACGATTATGCGACGGAGGTTGCTCAAAGAACAACGGCTTGTTGTACATAAGGCCGCGAGGTGTGCTGCAGGACAGAATTTTTGCGAGAACACTTCCCCTCTCCTAGTCCTACAACTTTGGCCCCAGCTTTCCCGATAAAAAATTTATTTTTCGTCTGACCAGATAACCCCCCTATC
Organism: Cooperia oncophora; assembly: GCA_036418165.1. Classification (NCBI taxonomy): domain Eukaryota; kingdom Metazoa; phylum Nematoda; class Chromadorea; order Rhabditida; family Trichostrongylidae; genus Cooperia; species Cooperia oncophora. The sequence continues at coordinate 11,604 of MU915730.1, forward strand.
TCGGGTAATAGTTTGCAAGAGAATCGTTGGTTTCGCTGCGTGGGTTTGATAGGCGCCGCGTGCGATGTCGCGCCGGCAAATGACGATTTCCAGGCCTTAGATGGCGGCAACAGGCAATGTAGAACTAAATATAGCCACATATGACTACAGTTTTGTAGCCCACGTGAAGTCCGGTCTCAATCGGCAGTCTAACACGAATTAGGAAAACGTCGCGCCCATCGCCGCCTGCGGCGGAGCGGAGCATTACGGTTCTCTTGCTCGTCTCCCCTTTCTCACAGCGTTGAAGAAAAACGACTCCTCACCCTATAAGAGACTCCCAGCGATGGATAAAGCATGAAATTAGGGAAAATCAACTATCAAAAAACTCACTCAGGCCGGATAGAACCCCCTACGTCCAGCGACCAAACACGATCCCCCTGAGGATTCCCCAGCGTATTACGTGCCTTATTTGACCCACCTCGCGCTCACCACACTAATGTCGTTCCATACTTCATTGGAAATATGGAATCAAGGGCTATGACATGGATGACTCAATCCATCTTAATCGCTTAATCATCCTACCCTAAGACATTGTATTCTACCCTAAGGCAAAATATAACCCATACTCCTGGCTGCTATGGGTAACCCCTATCCGTTCCCACAAGACGTAGACCTTTCCTTATACAATTCCACACAAGACCAATTCTAGGAAAATCTTTGAATGCTTCTCGGGGACGACCCATCTGTTTGCATACCGCGAGTCATAAACGGGGTAGTAAACCGAACAAACACCATAAGCGACCGACCTGAGATATCTGATTCATATGATGAGCAATCCGGGTAAAGAACTGCACCAGATAGGGCTTCGAGTGTGACTGGAAGAATCGCAGCGCTAAATATAGCGAGTAGGCCGGTGAAAGGCGAAACGAACCGGCATCGATCCAGCCTCTTGACATCACCTGAACAGAACTCAGCTTATCACAGGTTAGGATAGCCGGTAACGGAGAAAGCTGGAAACCACTGACCTCAACTAGGTAGTCCCACACTTTATAGTCCCCAATCTGAAGCGATAACGGCAGATTCGGTCCCATGCCGGACGACGGCATACTGTTGAATGTTTGAGCCGGGCCCATAGGGAGCTAGAGTTCGTACCGACGGCGCAGTGTCGACTTGGTCGGCCGGTTGTCGTGAAGTCGATGATGAGCTCGTGAGACTGGAAGACGATAGATCGATATTACAACACTTGAAGCTATCCTTAAACCCCTTTCCCGGTTGGAATCACTACGAAGATACACACGAAGACCACAAACGTGAAGCTCATGCAACAACTTCAAAGCACAAAAAGCGGTTAGGAAGTCACATACAGAAGGGCTAATGCATGCAAAGCATGGCGCAGTTCGTTTGGGGGGGGGGGGCATTTTGCACTTTCGCTACTTCCCATCGTTATGCCCCGCCAAAGTCTGAAGATCTGT
>MU915732.1:0-12523 GCA_036418165.1 Cooperia oncophora
CCAACCCCTTTCCCAGTCTCAGGGTCAACCCCAAAAACATCCTCTTCTTCCTTTCTGCTTCCTCCTTCCTTCTTTCCTTTCCTTCCCTCTATCATTCCTCTACCTTATTTTTATCCCTTTGAGTGCTTAGCCACAATGTGCGATCAGGAAATAGCTCTGGACCCTCGCAGTGTGAGAACATCAGTTTGACAGAAGCCCTCTAATGGCGGAAACCCTCTGCTATTTCTTTCTCAGCCACTGTTCTGTATTTTAGCGTTCAGAATCAAACGTGAGTGGCACTTTACATCTTGCTTGGCTCCGAAGAATTTCTGGTTTCTCAACCTACGTTGCCGAAGAATTAGCTTTCTTTTCAGCTTTCTCCAAATTTTCAGAGAAGCTTTTGCTCCCTTGCTTAATTTATAATGTTGCAGGTGCTCCTACGTCTACAACTGGTACGACCGAAATCATCGACAATACCGAACAGAACCTTGTCGCATTTCGTCGCGAAGTCTATCTCACTATACAGTCATCGCTGGATTTCCAAGAAGCCGCTCATAAACTTTTGAAGATGCATGTTGCCAAAGAGATGGAGGTAAGTGATTCCTGCTGCTGTTTATCCTTGGCTTTCGAATATGTATTTATTTAATTTGTATTTTTGCATTCGCAGATTGAGTAGTTTTAGCCAGAACTGTGCCATATGCTTGTGGATTGCTGCTGTCAGCAGAGAACATATGAGCGCTTCTATGGTCTTCTTTGTGAAAGATTCTGCCGGTTGCGGAAAGAATATCAGGTTCCGTTCTAGGAATACTTCATGGCTTTTTTTGGTACAGATGATACTCTTTTCCTTCGAATGTGTTAATTTTTCAGATGACATTCGAAAAAATTGCTTGTGATACGTACGCGACAATACACAGATTCGATATAACCAAGTTAAGAAACATGGCGCGTCTCATCTCTCATCTTCTTTTTACTGATGCCATTTCATGGACGGTAAGTGCTATTATTGAAGTTCATCCATGTGTGGACTAGGAACCCCTGTGAGCAAAAACAGTGTGAAACTAAAAAGATCATTCCTGAATTGTCTCCTCAGGTCCCTGAAGCCGCGGCAGTAGGTATATTGTAGAGCCAGGCTTGTGTGCTCACGCTTCGCAGGTGTTGCGTGCTTACGCTTCGCTCCGCTTTGGTCTGTGTGTGCGACTGGGCTTCCATCTGCAGTTTTGAGAGTGCCGATTTCGATGCTTCAGAGGCGCCACTGGCAGCTTGCGCTTACAGTAGTTTCAGTAAATGCAGTGAACAGGTCAGGGTCAGGGTTCTTGGCTCATCTAGGAGAATGAAAAGGAAAATTAAATGTAATTGAAAATCAGGAAGCGCTGAGATGCATAGGGTCTGACGTTCCTTCAAGCACCTATTCTAATGCGGGACATGTATCCTCAGAAATTTTCTTCAGTTGCTAGCAACTTATGCTTCCATTCGCTGTTCCTCATAGGTCTTATTTCATTCCCGTTCGCTGTTCCTAATAGGTCTAATTGCAGATTTTCTCTGATGTCAAGTTGACTGAAAACGATACTACCTCTTCTGGTCGCATCTACCTGAAATATGTCTTTCAAGAATTGTGTGAATCAATGGGACTGACGAAGCTGTACGAGCGAGTCACTGATCCGTGAGTTTTACATGTTCGGCGCTCGTTACGCTTTATTTGTATCACTACGTTTTTAGAACGTTGCAACAAGCCTTCGCTGGTTTGTTTCCACGTGATAATCCACAAAACACGCGATTCGCCATCAACTTCTTCACGCTCACTGGTCTTGGTGGACTAACGTAAGTGTCATCAATGATTGACTCAGCAGAGTTGTTAAGACAGGATACTACTTGCTTTTGATGCTATCAGTTGCGGTCCCCGCGACCGTTTTTCTGCATATCTAGTGGGACTCTATTTTACTTGTAGGCTCGATCTCTCTTTTATTGTAGGCTTGATCTCCGGCAGTTTCTCGAGAAGGGTATGAAGAAAAAGAAAGAAGAATCTGTTGATGAGTCGTCATCGTCGTCATCTTCATCAGATTCATCGGATGATTCCAGCGACAGTGATAGCGACAGCGACGATGATGATGACTCAGGTGTGTTGCCCATTAGAAGCGAGTTTGTTAGTGAGACTACAGTAGATTGCCAGTAATGTGTAAGCATATCCATAGTGTAGTTCGCTGCGGACGGTTGGGCGTGTCAGGCGGGATGAGTTTGGCGCGGTGCCAAACCCGTTCTCCACCAGTTGTTAAAGCGAGCAAGTGATATGACTGTATCATATCGTTCGTATTACTCGTTTTCTACCACTTTTTGTCGCATGCGCGCTTCAACAAGAAGGCAGAGAACGGGGTGACACACTCATACTGCCTGACACGCCCAACCGTCCGCAGCGAACTAGAGTTATCGACAATATTGATAACGTTGAGCTAATCCGCAAAAAATTTCTTTTTTACAGTCTTATCGCTTGATTGCTTCAGTTCGTTTTTCTTCGCCATTCGAAATGTGCTTTTTCCAGTCGGTAGGAGAATGCCATCGAAGTCGTAGTGGTTCGAGCGATGGAGACGTTCCTTCACCAAAGTCTTCGCGTTCTAGAAGTCATAGCGCCTCCGAGAAAAGCGATGTTCCATCACCGAAATCAGACAACGGGGTAACGAAGAGCACACGCGAAAAAGTGAGTCCTAGTATTTCTAAGTCTTCATTTTCTCTTCTGAACATCTTTTGGATTTGTTAATTTTTCATGTGCTTATAGTCATGTAAAGCGAAAATTGTTAGAAACCACATGGAAGCAGATTAGCTGTAGTAGCAAATGACTTGCTTATCCCGCGCGCGGCCCGGTACCCAAACCACCCCGGCTCAGCCCAATCATGCCTCCTACCCTTCGGGGACGTGAACTGGTACCGGATACACTCGGGAGGAATGAAAAACAACTTGGTTGACACCTACAGCGCGTATAGGCCATATCGTATTCAGTTGTGCCGTCACCTAGGCAGAAGGTTGGTAGTGATGCGAATTATTGATCATTGAGGAGAAATGGATTGATCACGACGACGGCTTTAGTCCACCATTATGGTCTGTCAGCAGGAAGCACTTGCTATTTATTCTGCGCTTGCACTTTACAATGCCTGAGCTGAAAGTTAAATAGCTTTCCTTATTCAAAAACTTTGGTGGACTCGAGTTAGCTGCCTCTCTGGATTTATATCGAGTCAACCTTCATCTCACCACCAGTGATATATACACGAAGGCACGGCCACATTTATTAAATGTGCAGACACCCTCCTTCGACAAGGGAGTTTTGTCCGTGAGCAGAAAACAGTGTACCACTGTCACGGCTCAAAAACACGTGGTAAGGATGCCATCCAATCGCGACTAAGGCAATGCTCCGCCCAATCCCCATGCTTCAGCCAGCGGTCATTACTAATGGCACTCAATGCTGTGGCTTTCCCACCAACTCTTTCCATTCCGCATGGTGAAATGATTGATAATGGGAAACTGTTGATAGCGTTCAATACTAACAAATGAAAGCTCGCAGAAGTACGCCCGTTCTTCGCTTTGTGTTCGTGCTTTACGCTTGGCTTTCTATGCCCAAAGCATCTCTGTAAGTTTTTTTACTTCACGTTTGAGTCTAATCGCCCGCCTTACAATATTATCCGCCACCCATTTCTAAGCGCCTAAGTGTCTTGCCTTCAGTCGATTAGCTCACCCGACTTTGGTCGATGAAGTAGCACGGTGCCGTCTGAGAAAGGGTAAAAGGATTCACTCTACTGTTCTTGAGTGTTCTTCAAGCATCTGTTTTTTCCGTGTTTGCAATTGCCCGGACTTGCAAAGATTCACGAAAGTGTAGAGCTTCCTCTCCTAATATGTTGAAACCCCAAGACTTTCCCAGACCGGCTCCACTAGTATTTCGCTGAGGTTTCCCAGCCCCATGCTCATTTTTACTTTGTTCGTTTATAAGTAACATATTACAGTCACGCAGCCCTTCTCCAAAATCGAAAGCCAGAAGGAGGTCTGAGTCACCAAGGCGAAGCAGAACACGGGTGAGTCATTACTTGGAAGAAAATGCTTCGCCACATCACCATAGTCGAGGGAGAGAGAATGTATGAAACTCATGGGTCTATCGAGCCAACAATGGTGTTTAGCTGAATGCAGCTTACCCCCGGCTTGTCTGATTCAGAAGTGCAGCAATTTTTACGCTCTTAGACTTCACTTCGGGGTTTGCGTTATCATCGCCATCGGTTTGTTGTGAGGCATCAAAATATGAGCGTGGTCTGAATGTGTTTGCCATCGCATAAAAGTGGAAGTCGCAATAAAAGGCAGTGCTGATGATTTTTTTCACATCTTTTCTCCCTAATGTGGGACAGAGAGAGTTTTTTTTTCTGTTCGGATCGTTTGAGAAGGACGAGATGTCTTCATTGAAAAAGAAAACAGCGGTTACTGTTTGAGCGGATAGCTTTCCATATGTATGAAAGAGAGAGCTTAGTTGTTAGTACCGCCTGTAATGTGGACGGGATTTGTGGAAATTGACGGAAACTTGCAATTTCCTGTAGACATTAGGCTGCATTCGTGATTTTCTGAGCGCTCCGAACGTTTAAGCCGAAAAACATAGTGTAGTTGTCGATCCAGTGTTTTGTGCATTCTGAGCGTGTTGAGCGTTTTGTGCGAAAAGGAAAGTATAGGTATCGGTCGGCGCTCACAAAGCTCAAAACGTTTCTTCCAAAGCGGTAGACTGATACCTGTACATTCCTTTTCGCCCAAAACGTTCAAAACGCTTGAAGCATTCGGAACGCCGAAGAAAAGTATGAAGGTAGTTTTGGCTTGCGGCATGTTTATCTTATAAAAAGTTAACTTCGTAACAAACATTGATGTTATGTTAAATTACAGTCTCGAAGTCGCAGTCCTAAGACAGGTAGAAGAGGACGATCAAGGTCACCAAAACGGTCTTACGCTAGAGTGAGTTCTTTTCAGATACATGCTATAGGATTGTTTATTTTTCTACGGGTTTTTTTTTTGCGATTACATATAATCCGTTTATCCCTCGATTAGTTCTTCACCCTTTGTCATCGGCTACAATCACTTCAAAGAACAATCTCCTCGCTATTATTTTTTCAGTACTAAGATTGGGTGTTGATGGCACTCTGCTCCACTCACGCTTCGTTCATGCTTTGGATGAGCGCACGCAAGCGTCAGCGACTGGTGGAAAGTATAAGCATGATTAGCAGTCACCAGAAGTGGGGAGTATAGGGAAGTAGGAGTAGCAGTCGCCTTCGGATCTGGTTTCGCGAAATTGCAACCTGTGCAACCGCTAAGCACAACTGCTAAGGCACAGGATTGCGCAATCTGATGACGGTGTTGTGCAACCCTCCTAATTCCCCAAACTCTCCACTCCTGATGGACGCTGTGTACGCTAGATTGACACATATGCTTTCTTAGTCGCTGGCGCTGACGCAAAGCATACACAGCCTCACATTTTGTTAGTACCTGTCGTTCTGTCGAGTTGCGCCTTTGTTCCCTTTTTTTCTACTCTCTCTACTGCCCCGTTTTCTTTTTTATCCACTGTTAATAATTCATCTTTTACTGTTTGTTCTTCTCGTCCTCTCTCCTTCTTCTAATAATGTTAAAATATCTAAAAGTATTGATCCCGCAGCACTTGTTATGCTCAGATGTAAGCGATTCATACGTACGACCAGACATTGCTTGACACGCTTTCGGCTTGTGAAAAACCAGTTACATAGCCGTAGAGGAAAAACAGGACTGTTCAGTGGGGATTGCTCCTCAAATTTCAGTCACGGAGCCGCACACGCAGCCGCACACGCAGCCGTGATAGGGAGGAGAAGGGAGAGGAGCAGCGATGACAAATCGAGAAGATCTCGACGAGATGATAGGGATGACAGACAAGAGCGGGATCGCAAAAGGCGCTCACGGAGCCGAAATAGGTACAATGCCGTTTCCTGATTAACGGCTGCGTTCACTACCTTTGCGTGCCGTGAACGCGCCGGTACGGCAGCTTTTCGAGCGTACGCCAGCGACTGGAAAATTATAAATATCATTCAGCGTACGTCAGCGTCTGCCAGCTTATGCCAGCGAACAGCAGCACTTTCGCTAGCAATTTTGCTCGAACTCAATTTGTCCCCGAAGAACGCTGGCGTACGCTTGATTTATCTATACCTTCCTAGGCGCTGGCGGCATACGCTCTAAACGCTGCTGTTCGCTTCGTCTCAAACGGCGACACCCACTAATTACCCCCAATGTATGAACGGTGCTTTTTCTATTAAACTTCACCCTTAATTTTTTATTACTTTTTTTTTTCCAGACGCAGAAGTGATGAAGAGATGCGCGGGCGGATAAACGTCGCGCGAGGGGCGCGACGCGAGGCGGCGGTCGTGAGACAAATGAAGAAAAGGCTGTAGAAGAAGAGAAAACTGCTGAACCGGAAAAGCCTAAAAAAGAGCCGCTGGACCTGTTAAGGACAAGGACTGGTGGGCCTATATTCACCACGAAACTTGCCGATTAAATGCAGATCAGAATCAAAGATAGTATCGTCCATTCTATGAATTTAGCTGATAAATGGATGAGTACTGGTTTGGTTTCTTTCAGAGCAGTGAACAATATCAACGGATGAACTGGGAAAGATTAAAGAAGAAGATTCATGGTCTTGTCAACAAAGTGAACACAGGAAATCTTGTTCAAGTAGTGAGAGGCCTACTACAAGAAAACGTCATTCGTGGGAAGTATGTCACTTTTTTGTTGTATTGAGGGATTTTTTTCAATCCGTTGGTTCAATTTTAGAGGTCTGCTAGTTCGATCGATAATGCAAGCTCAAGCTTTTTCACCCGTGTTCTCCCATGTTTACGCCGCTTTTGTGGCAGTAATCAACTCGAAGTTTCCTCATATTGGTGAGCTGCTCCTCAGGAGACTGATTGTTCAATTCAAGCGCTCGTTCAGAAGAAACGATAAAGGTTTGAAGCTGCCATCGCAAAGTTCTATTTCCTTCGTAAAAGATTATTTTCAGCAACCACAGTCACTGTCTCGAAGTATATTAAGCCACAGTTTGATCAATCAAAGAGTCTCGTGGTTTTTTTAACCAGTTTACGTGTGATGGTGAATGAAGGCTCGGTAGATTAATGCCTAAGCGTTAGATGTCATACCCGCTGTGGACTTTCATTTCACCTGTTTCACCGCTTTTAGGCTCTGCGGTCGGCCCACACAAATACATTACCCAGCCGAAGGTACAGGCCGCCTCGTGCAGGCCTGTGAACCTTGCAAAATTATCGGCTCATTTGAGAATTTCGCAGCTTCACACGAATACACAAGTCTCACCAAAATGGATCTGAGATCCAAGCTGAGACTAAGAGAGGACACCGCGCCTGCGGCCAAATACGACATCTTTTCCCCTTCCTCTTGCTCAGATTTTGTTTCTATATTCAATGTCAAGTGTGACATTTAGGCACATGAAGTTCTCGCTTTGGAAATTATGATTTTGATGATGGAAACACCTACTGATGATTCTGTGGAAGTATCGATTGCCTTCATCAAAGAGTGTGGTTCGAAGCTTCTAGAGGTAGTTTTACAAGGATTATCTGTCCGTTCGACCAATACCAATTTATTCGCTTTCAGGTCTCTCCGAGAGCTCTGGACACAATATTCACGCGTCTTCGTGGAATCGTACAGGATGGTGACTCTATGAACCTTGACAAACGCGTGCAATATATGATTGAAGTCGTTTTGACAATTCGTAAAGATAAGTTCAAAGTAAGTTCGCTTAGTTAGTGTTTTGATTGTGAGTACGCTGCTTTCAGTAGTGCAAGTCCCGAGTGGCGCATGTTTCAGGCGTATCCTGCAGTTCTCGATGAATTGGATCTCATCGATGAAGAAGATCAAATAACTCACACAATTTCTCTCGAGGATGCTATAAATCCTGAAAACGAGCTGAGTAAGTTTTAGTCCACAATGTGTCGTTGCACTGGAAAGACAAACAGTCTTCAAAAAATATTTCAGGCTCTGAGAGCCAGCCTTTCCAGGCCGTCTGCGGCCTGTGTTTAACTTCAAAGGGTGACTCCGTTCTTGTTCAGATGTTTTCAAGCTCGACCCTGAATTTGAGAAGAACGAGCAGCAGTACGACGAAATTCGTGCTGAAATCATTGGCGATGACGAAGACAGCGACGAAGAGAGCGAAGATGACGGCATTGGCAGCGGTGACGAAGGAGACGGTCAGCCAGGTTTGTGCTTATTAAGACCTTGAGTTTTCCTTTCTGCCGTTTTCTTTCTTTTTCGCGTTGAATGTCGATAGGTAAGAAAGTTGAAAGCAGTCTGTAGGCTAAACTATAATAGTAGTCAGGCTCTGTAGCAAACCTCTGCGTCGCATTACTCTCGTATTTTCCAAATCACTAAACTGCTAGTGAGAAGCGCGAAACTTGAGCGGTTCGTTTTCTTCGTTTGAGTTGTAGCCCACGTTCCACTCTCTTTCTCCGTCTCAGGATATCTGTCAACCGCGAAAACTTCCTCTTCTCCCATTCTGCTTCCTTCTTCCCTTTCCTTTCCTTCCTTTCATTCCTCTACTTTATTCTTATTGAGTGCCTAGCCACAATGTGCAATTAATAGTCTGGACCCTCGCAGTGTGAGAACATCAGTTTGACAGAAGCCCTCTAATGGCGGAAACCCTCTACTATTTCTTTCTCAGCCGCTGTTCTGTACTTTAGCGTGAATCAAACGCGTGGCACATTACATCTTGCTTGGCTCCAAAAAATTTCTGGTTTCACAACCAACGTTGCCGAAGAATTCAGCTTTCTTTTCAGCTTTCTCCAATTTTCAGAGAAGCTTTTGCTCCCCTGCTTAACTTATGATGTTGCAGGTGCTCCTGCGTCTACAACTGGTACGACCGAAAATCATCGACAATTACCGACAAACTTGTCGCATTTCGTTCGCGAAGTCTATCTCACCTATACAGTCATCCGGGATGGTCCCAAGAAGCCGCTCATCAAACCTTTTAAAAGATGGCATGTTGCCAAAGAGATGGAGGTGAAGTGATTCCTGCTGCTGTTTATCCTTGGCTTTCGAATATGTATTTATTTAATTTGTATTTTTGCATTCGCAGATTGAGTAGTTTTAGCCAGAACTGTGCCATATGCTTGTGGATTGCTGCTGTCAGCAGAGAACATATGAGCGCTTCTATGGTCTTCTTTGTGAAAGATTCTGCCGTTGCGGTAAAAGAATACCAAGGTTCCGTTCTAGCCGATGACTTCATGGCTTTTTATTAGACACTTGATACTCTTTTCCTTCGAAAGTGTTAGTTTTTCAGATGACATTCGAAAAAATTGCTTGTGATACGTACGCGACAATACACAGATTCGATATAACCAAGTTAAGAAAACATGGCGCGTCTCATCTCTCATCTTCTTTTTACTGATGCCATTTCATGGACGGTAAGTGCTATTATTGAAGTTCATTCCATGTGTGGACTAGGAACCCCTGTAAGCAACAGCCAGTGTGAAACTAAAGATCTTTCCCTGAACTGTCTCCTGAGGTCCCTGAAGTCCGACAGTTAGGTTATTGTAGAGCCAGGATTGTGTGCTTACGCTTCGCTCCGCTTTGGTCTGTGCGTGCGACTGGGCTTCCATCTGCAGTTTTGAGAGTGCTCGATGCTTCAGAGGCGCCACTGGCAGCTTGCGCTTGCAGTAGTTTCAGTAAATGCACTGAACAGGTCAGGTAACAGGGTTCTTGGCTCATCTAGGAGAATGAAAAGGAAAATTAAATGTAATTGAAAATCAGGAAGCGCTGAGATGCATAGGGTCTGACGTTCCTTCAAGCACCCATTCTAATGCGGGACATGTATCAGAAATTTTCTTCAGTTGCTAGCAACTTATGCTTCCATTCGCTGTTCCTCATAGGTCCTATTTCATTCCCGTTCGCTGTTCCTAATAGGTCTAATTGCAGATTTTCTCTGATGTCAAGTTGACTGAAAACGATACTACCTCTTCTGGTCGCATCTACCTGAAATATGTCTTTCAAGAATTGTGTGAATCAATGGGACTGACGAAGCTGTACGAGCGAGTCACTGATCCGTGAGTTTTACATGTTCGGCGCTCGTTACGCTTTATTTGTATCACTACGTTTTTAGAACGTTGCAACAAGCCTTCGCTGGTTTGTTTCCACGTGATAACCCACAAAACACGCGATTCGCCATCAACTCTCGCATCCGCTAACTGCGTCTTGGTGGCTACGTAAGTTCATCGAATGATGACTCACAGAGTTGTAAGAAAGGATACTAGCGAGGATGCTACTTGCTTTTGATGCTATCAGTTGCGGTCCCCGCGACCGTTTTTCTGCATATCTAGTGGGACTTTATTTTATTGTAGGCTCGATCTCTCTTTTATTGTAGGCTTGATCTCCGGCAGTTTCTCGAGAAGGGTATGAAGAAAAAGAAAGAAGAATCTGTTGATGAGTCGTCATCGTCGTCATCTTCATCAGATTCATCGGATGATTCCAGCGACAGTGATAGCGACAGCGACGATGATGATGACTCAGGTGTGTTGCCCACTGGAAGCGAGTTTGTTAGTGGCACGGCTGAATTGCCAGTGAATGGTGTGAAGCATATGCTATAGTGTAAGTCGCTGCGGACACGGTTGGGCTGTCAGGCGGGATGGAATTCGGCCGGTGAAACCTGTTCGCCACCAGGTTTGGTAAGCGAGCCAAGTGATTCGACTTTTCAATATCGTTCGTATTACTCTTTTCTACCGCTTTTTGTCGCATGCGCTCTTCAACAAAGAGGCAGAGAACGCTTTTACCGGGGTGACAGACTCATACTGCTGGCATCCACCCCCGCAGACGAATTAGAGTTCATCGACAATATCGATAAGCATGTATTGATCTACAATTAGATTAAGGCCTGCACTTCTGACGGAACTGATGATGCCTGTTGGGTGTAGCCAGGAAAATACCATCTTGATGCCACCCTTTCTTGTTCTGACTGCTGTGACGGGTAAAGAAAGCTTGGTGAGGTCGCGCGCCACAGTGGTGTCGTTGCTGGCTTCTTTCACAGTATGGCAACCTGAAAATGTAACTCCAATTACGCATTCCCGATGTTCGAGTGTTGTTTGCAAACATTACTATTAGGTTGTCCGGAAAGGAATGCGCGTTGAATTTTTTGAACTTGTCCATTTTTTTCTCTCCTACTATAGAAGATTTTTGGAGACAGTTTTGTCTATTAGAAAGAGATTTTTATTGTGCTTCTTTTGATATATTTTTGTCCATGTCTTTTTTTGGGGAAAAAAAGTTGGGAAGAGCGGGTGCCGCACCAGCTGAGCGACGCAAACAAGGCAACACGAGTGGCAATGGCCGGAATTCTTCTTCGTCGCTCCAAGAACAGCGGTTTTTTCGACTCTATTATTACATCAAATGAGAAAGGGTCTGCTTCGATAACGCAACGAGAAAAGGACAGTGGTTAGACTCCAGTGACCCTCCAAAACGGACTCCGAAACCTGATATACGCGGCAAAAAGGTGATGCTCCGTGTTTGGTGGAATAGCAAAGGTTTGATGTACTTTGAAGTTCCGGAATCGGGTCAGACGGTTACGGCGGACATCTGCAAACACCAATTGAACCGCATGGATCCAGCACTGCGTCTTCAAAGTGTCGAAACGACGTCGACAAAATTTATCCACGACAACGCTCATCCACATGTGGCGAAAATCACTCTAGAAAAAAATTGAGGAATTGGGCTGGAAAGTCCTGCCTCATCCGCCACACAGATCAGACCTGGCACCATCGATTACCATCTGTTCCGGTCGATGCAGAACTCCCTGGCCGAGAGAAAATTCACAAACCGCGAAAAAGGTCCAACTCTGGGTGTCCAACTTCTTTGAGTCGCAGCCGGTCGAGTTCTTCAGAAGAGGAATCCATTTTTTGCATAAATGTTGACAACAAGTCATTGATACTAATGGAGATTGTCTTTTGAATTTATCTTGTTTAATTTCGTTTTTATAAAAAAAATTTTTTACAGCTCGACGCCATTCCCTTTCCGGACAACCTAATAGTTACTGGGTAGATGCTCAGGAGTTGGAGCGGACCAAGTGTGGCATCACTGCAGCATAATATACCTTGGGTTGTTACTAGCCTGGTCAACACTGGAAAATCCATTTTTTCTCGGAGAACTTCATTCTTTAAACGGATCACGGATATGAGAGCCTCATACCAGCAGGATTTCGGCGATTTTATAGCCTACACAAATGTAAGAAAACTGAGCTTAAGTGGTGGTCTCAACCAGAACCTGCCGTGCATTTGAGGCTCAGGTGAAGTCGATAACGCCGGGAGTTAGCCATATAAAACCATTTCGTCACGGCTTCAGCAGCTACCTAAGAAAGAAAGCTACCAATATGTAAGAAAAAAACCCGAAAAAAAAAAATGGTCGAAATCCTGCTGAATCAGGTTCTCGTCTTTAACCCATTAAGGGGATGCAAGAGATAGGCAGCGGAACAGCTTCCTTCAGTAGATACCGGAACGAATTCAATGATCAGCTATTAAAGGAATGTGTATTT
>MU915734.1:0-16088 GCA_036418165.1 Cooperia oncophora
ATTTGGTGCCAATTTGACGCCACTACTTTTTTCACCAAAATCTTTATAAACTCGCAGCCTGGTTTGTGGAATGGTCACGTGATCGTCACTTGCAGAGCATACAAAAATCACGTGAGCTGTGTTGGTCTGCTGTTGCGAACTGCTTTGACGCCGGCGGTAAACAGGTGCCAAGCGCACAAGATTTTCGTATGCACGCAGTGAGACCACTCTAGTTGATTTGGTGATCTGAGGTATCTTTTGGCCGACTCTTGACTCCTGATTTCCTTGAAGTTCCCTCCATCAATTACACTGATGCAGAGTCCGATCGATATGCCTTGGTCGGCTCAGACTGTATGTATTATAATGGTCACGTGAATGTGAACTATAAAGACATGCAGTAATCACGTGAACAAGCGGCTATGGTGAGCGCAGCGCCGCAAGCTCACGTGATTTATGTATGCTCTGCAAATGACGATCACGTGACCATTCCACAAACCAGGCTGCGAGTTTATAAAGATTTTGGTGAAAAAAGTAGGCGTCAAATCGGCACCAAATGGCACCGAACGGCGCCATGGCTAGGAATGAATGTTACTTTCAAGATCAGGGCACCGATAAACCCATTATGCAAGTTTATACAGATTTTTTTGGCAAGGTCGTGTCGCCGAACTGGCGCTCAGTGGCGCCAAATTGGCACCTAATGGCGCCAAATGGCGCCACGGCTAGAAATGAATGCCACTTCGTGAACAGGGCACTGAATAGCCCCAGTAAGCAAGTTTATACAGATGTTGTTGAGAAAAGGTGTGGCGCTAAGGTGTCGCCAAATGGCGCCAAATGGCGCCGGCCAAAACCCAATGTCGTAGAATATGAGCATACCCTCGGATACAGCTCGGCGAGCTGATTCTAGCCATATATGGGTATCCATAAAAAAGTCAACAGGAACAGCTATATAAGGAAAAAACGAAAAAAACGCGGATTAGCGTTTTTTTTTCGTAATTTTTTGAACACTTACGGCGGGTGCTGTAAGTGTAGGTGAACACCCCACTTGAAATGAAATGAAATGGTTCACTGGGAGCGAGTTTTCCTCAAAGCTCGAAGTTTCCCCCGAAAAAACCCGGAACGCATTGATCTCATGTACCCTTTAAACTTTGAAAAAAGTTAAGTGGGCCTTGAAAATAAGAAATCCTTCTGAGAACTGCTCTCATGTTGCAAACAGTCTCAGTGGAAGGAAAATACTGTCGTCCAAAGCAGAAAACTCGCGTTTGACCTCGAAAATCCTCATCGAATCTCCAACGCTGCATGTTTTTTAAAATCAGACAACATTAAAGCACATTTCTGCACTTCTCAACAAGTTCAAAACCGCGCTTTTCCTCCTCCCCTCCTCCAAAAGAGCCTCACTTATGGGCATTTTGGCGAGTGCGCTCCAATCCCGCGTTTTAGCCGCGGGAAAATAGTTTGAGCTCGTAGCAACTGACAGGTTCTAAGCGCCTCCTGTTCTGTTCTAACAAGTTACAAAAAAAGAAGGGGGTCGCACCGAGCCTAATCTAGGGGGAGGACGTCGTACATCTCCGTCCAAAAACCCTAACGCATGGTGTGCCTCCAAAATCCAGGAAGACTACCGTCGGACGAGGGGTAGGATACAGCACCCCAACGAAAAGGGAACTACTGAAAGTCAAAAAACCGGGAACGTTCTCCCAAAAATTAATATGACCTGCTTCTCTTCGGCGAAGTACCGCGTTCGCCCGCTGGGTAGGCTCTGTACGACGTGTTCTGCAGAGAAGATACCGGAATATGAGTGCAAAAGCTAGGGATTTTCTGGTTTCTCAAATCGCAGATGTGAAGGAATAGGTATACCCTATTTCCCTACGGACAAAGGGGCGTGTCAGGCAGTATGAGTGCGCCACGGCAAAGAACCCGCTCTCTGCTAGTTATTCAAGTGGACATGCGACAACAATTGGCAGAAAACGAGTGATATCAGGCAGCCAAAAAAGTTCGTGCGGTTCCGAATTTAGCTAAATAATAACATTAAAAAACGGCTTAAACTTAGATTTATTCATTTTTTTATTCAAAAAATTAGCAAGTAATATACTTTCCCATTTAGACTCAAAGCATCTATTCCATCTTTGTTTTTTTTCCATTTTAGTTCGTTGTCCAAAGCCACTTCATTTTCAAATCGCCGATTCCTCATGTGGTTGTCCAAGGCCAAAAACAGATAGTCACTTGGAGCAAGGTCTGGCGAGTACGGAGGGTGAGGTAGAATTTCCCATCCTAGTCGCGCTATTGTTTCCTGAGTGATTCTTGCAGTGTGTGGTCTTGCATTGTCCTGGTGGAAAACCACACCTTTTCTGTTCGCCTTAATTGAAAGTAATCTAAATTAACAAATACACTGAATGACACTCCTTGACATATGTCTTAACATGTATTCAAAGTTACCCTACCACTAGATCCAGTTTACTGAATATACTTCATAAAAGTAAACAAAAAAAAAAACCGCACGAACTTTATTGGTTACTTTATTGGTAACCTGATACTAACGATGTGACACTGTCAGTCACTTGCTCGCTTCAAGAGCTGGTGGAGAACGGGTTCGGCTCCGCGCCAAACTCATTCTGCCTGCCACGCCCCTTCGTCCGCAGCGAACTAGATTGTACACGATTTGGAAGCTCCTGCAATTTAATTCGGTCGATACTGTTCCACATTTAAAACTGTGCCTCCGAATCAACGATGAACTTTGGAGTATGGGCGATTTTCAGATTCATCGCAGAAAATGGAAGATCGATTTACCAACTGTCACAACTGTCGATGAAACATGGAAGAATGCCGCCAAAGCGATAGTTCAGGCCGCTCGCTCCGAACTTGGCACAACGAAACCTGGAAGGCGTAGAATAGAAAAGCAGGCATGGTTGTGGACAGATGACGTAAGGCTAAAGTTTCACGATAAGAGGAAGCGCTTCGTCAAAGAAAAGTCAGCTGACAACTGGCGGAAGTATCAGGAAGCGAGAAGTACGGCAAAGAAGGCTGTGGCTGCTACAAAAGCCGCTCACTTCGAAGATATCAGCAAGAAGCTGGAAACGCGGGATGGCGAGCGGCACATCTACCGACTCGCCAAGGCTCGTCACCACCAGACCGAAGATGTAGAGAAGTTCTTTGGCATCAATGACGAGAAGGGCCGCCTTTTGATGGACCGAACAAAGGTGCAGAGGCGATGGCGCAACTACATCGGAGAAATTTCCACAGTGGAATATGAACACCCGGCCATCCCCTGCGCCTTACCAACATACGGTCCCGTTCAGAAGATAAGCGTGGAGGAAACGGAGGCGGCTCTCAAGAGGATGAAGCCAGGCAAGGCAACGGGCCCTGACGACGTGGCGTCGTACGAAGTATGAAGTCACCACTTCTGGCATGCCTGCAATGCGTGGACAATGCTCCTTAATCGGTCGTTGCAGAGAAGAAAATGCCCGAAGTATTGCAAGAGAGCACAACGGTAAAGAACCGGAAGAAAAAAGGCAGTCCTGCAGACTGCTCAAATTATCGTCCAATTCGCTTGCTCTCGCACAGCATGAAAATTTTTGAGCGAATTGTTGATAAGCGTCTTCGTGATATCGTCCAGCTCTCTACCAACCAGTGTGGCTTCGTGACTGGCTGTAGTAGCATCAACGCCATACATGCCGCTCGCCTCTTGCTGGAGAAACATCGTGAGAAGAAGAAGCATGTCCACCTAGCCTTCTTGATCTGGAGAAGGCATTCGATCGTGTCCCACGTGAAGCCACATGGCATGCCCTACGCACGGCATTCCCGAAGAGCTGATTGAGTGGGTACGCATCCTGTACTTCAGCCCGACGAATCGAGTGCGGAGTCCAGCAGGCATTTCGATGGGGTTCCCCGATTCCAGTTGGATGCACAAGCTGCAGGCGAGGTCGCCGCTGCCCTTCATTGTCGCTATGAACGCCATCTCACGGGACCTCTAGAAGCCGGCTCCTTGGACGCTTCTCTACGCTGACGATGTGATGCTCGCGTGCGAGAATAAAAATGGTCTCGAGGAACAAGTGCAAGCTTGGACTGAACGGTTAGCAAACTTCGGGCTCAGCGTGAAAAAAACCGAGTACCTGACGACTGACCCGGACGAGTCTGGTTCCCTCAGGTCAGCGGCAGTGTGCTCACGCGAACAACGCGTTCAAATACCTCGGATCAACAATTACGTCTGACGGTGGTCTCTACTCGGAAGTGAGCGCACGTGAGAGTTGCAGCCTGGTACTGACATGGCGGTCGTGATGGGAAGGGCGTACCGCCTCAATTGAAGTTCATAGGACGTCGTTCAGACCAGAGTAGCGGATATATGGCGGATGAATTGTTGGCCTACGACCAGAGAATTTGAAGCGCGCCTAGGAGTCATGGAGATGAAAATGTTGCGATGGACCGCCGGTGTCACGCGTATGGATCGCATCCGCAATGACGACATAAGGAAGAGATTCGGTATTGCTCCTGTAGCCAAATTGGTCTTGAGCTCGAAGTTCCCGGAAGCGGCCTAAAGGACGCAACAAGCAGCGCTGGTCAGACACGTTCCATTCGGACCTGAAGCTGTTTGGCTCCATCCCGATCAAGCATTTAATCGGGAGAAGTGGCGTGACAAAATAAGGCAAGTGGACTCTACAGTGCGGGACAAACGCTAAAGAAGAAGAAGAAGAAGAAAGTGCCTTTGAGCATCTTTCCTCCTTTGATGAGCATTCACACGGCACTATAATCCGTAGGGGAGTTAGTGAAGCTGGAGACTGAAGGATTCAGAGATGTGGTTTTTTGAGGCTTATATAGGTCCAATTTTAACTGATGAGAATTAGGATAAAACGTATATTAATCTGTCGAAGACAGATTGCTTTGCTCAAGCAGACGCCAGCACGTCGCACTTGTAGCGTAATAGTGTTGTCCAGTCGTTCCCTGTCGTCGATGTGCAAAATTACCTATTTATCCACCACATCCTTGGCCACGAAGAAGTCTAAGCATCGTAAACGCTGTTGTTGGTCTTCGTTGTTCGGAATCTATTCAATCAAAGCTCTGTATCATCATCGAGTCACATGACGTGCACTAAAAACCTGCTCTTCGAAACTGACAAATGCAGTTGCGCCGTTGATCTTACTTCGGCGATTGCGTTGCAGAAACCGTGGATTCCCTCCATTACTCACGGACAGCAGACGGCTTGTGAAATGAGTGCCAATTTCTGCTTATCTTCCTTCTTAAGGAGTCACACAATCCTAATATGGATTCACAAATTGGGCACTGTTGCGGCTTCACTTCTTGAACGATAGGCATCCGATACATCTATTGCAGGCGGATATTCTGCATCTCGCCTTCCATTTTCCGACCAGTGCTCTCTTACCCTTCTACTCTCTCTCTCTCTCTCTCTCTCTCTCTCTCTCTTAACAGCCTAACATGAACCTCCTATTTTGGCCAAGGCGTATGCCCTATAGGCTGCACTGTGTTCATCTTCGAAAAGAAGAAAAACGAGGAAAATTGAAGAAAGTCTTTATTTCTGCATGCAATATGGAGCTACCATCCACAGAAACGACATGATTGAGCACAGAATGCTTCATGTAGAAGTCCGACTAATTTTTGCAGCGACCTTCAGCCTTCCACTCTTGGCTTTGTATCTCCCTGGTCTATGCACGCCTGAAAAAGATGCAGTGAAGAAAGAACCCATTGATCAAAGTCTTTAGATCTGATCACATTCTGCAGAAAGAACTTGTCATCCAACTGCTCCTTCCTATTATACTTACTGAAAAGATTAGAGACGCAACTATAGAGAAAGGACCTTTACCTCAGTCCGTGGGGCGCTGAGCAGGAGAGAGCGCAAAACAAGTAAAGGAACATGGGAAACTTCTGTGAGTTGACGAGAGGCCTTAGCCGGGTCTATTCGTAATGCTAGAATACTGTAATCATGACCGCTGTTGCAGGTGTGTTATCATGACTGAAGCAGTCCGCAAATATCCGAATATTGCTGCTCAATCTACGTAGGCTCCTACGCTCGTCTGGGAGAACGATCAAGCGCAATAGAAACCTCATCACTGCACTACTGAGCCTTCGGACACTTGCTGTCGGTAATCTAAACACCTCTATACCGGAGAAGTGATCAGCGCAAATTAAGAATTTTGACAGGAAAAAATGAGAAAGATCTTGAAATTTCCACACTGCATAGTTGCGATTGAAGTTCGGCTAGCTCAAAAAATAACAGTAGCAGAGCTGAGCTCTGTTTCCTTCGACTCAGAGCTGAAGGAAGCTCAGAGCTGAAGGAAACTGGCCGCATGGAAGCGGGTTTGACGGAAGTTCAGCTTTTAGAGCGCTATCTATGAACTGTGGTGTATGCTTTCTATTTTTAGCCTCTTTCTCCTAAACCGGCTCTGGATACTACTTTTGGAACCAGCGCCTGCATGTGTTAGGCAATACAGTCCAGGTTTCTCGCATTTTGTATATTGTGTGCGCCACATGAAAACGCCGCTTTAGGGCACTTATTCGGTGCGCTACTCTGAATTTACTCGTCTCTGAATAGCAAGAAAAGCCTACCAGTTCTTAGTATAGCAATATATTACAGTAAGTTATGGTAGCATTTAGATTTATTCTATAAAACATTTGGTTAACTATAAGCTTGGTTATTAATCAGTGCCCTTAGACGGATCTCAGTGATTCCAACAGAACTCATTCCTCACTGCTTATTAGTAACGACGTCGTGTAAGGTCAGAAGCTGACGATCAACTGCGCTAATTTTTGTTTAAAGGGGGGGAAAATTTTATTTTCTTCTGCATGTGGTCGCTTACAAGAAAGAATCCTCACTATATTATAATCCGCTATGTGTGGTCTCGTGGTGTGTGTCTGTGTGTGTGTGTGTGTGTGTGTGTCACGAAAATTCATAGCGAGCGTCGCAGAAAAGATAGGATGACAGTTCCAAGAAGTGATATACATGGCAGGACGGGAACACTTTTGATGGGTGACAGGAGGTGATGAACACTTGATAAGATTCGATAAGGGGCCTTAGAAGGGGGGGGTGACCAACATCTAGCGCAAGTTGCAGCAGCTGCGGGACCGTGATTTTCAAGGAGTGATATACATGGCAGGACGGGAACACTTTTGATGGGTGACAGGAGGTGATGACACTTGATAAGATTCGATAAGGGGCCTTAGAAGGGGGGGTGACCAACATCTAGCGCAAGTTGCAGCAGCTGCGGGACCGTGATTTCAAGGAGTGATATACATGGCAGGACGGGAACTTTTGATGGGTGACAGGAGGTGATGACACTTGATAAGATTCGATAAGGGGCCTTAGAAGGGGGGGTGACCAACATCTAGCGCAAGTTGCAGCAGCTGCGGGACCGTGATTTCAAGGAGTGATATACATGGCAGGACGGGAACACTTGTGGGTGACAGGAGGTGATAACACTTGATAAGATTCGATAAGGGGCCTTAAAAGGGGAGGGTGACCGAATTCGTGGCAAGTTGCAGCAACGGCGGGACCATGATTTCAAACTGATATGCCGTAGGGTGGGGCTGGCAGAAGCTGATAACAGTTGATAAGATCGATAGGCGGCCTCCGGAAGAGGAGGCGTTCATCATTCGTGGCGCAGGTTACAGCGCAGTGGGAACTCAGATCCGTGAGGTGATATAGGGTGTGGGACGGGAACATTATTGGCGGGCGACAGAAAGTGATAACAGTTGATAAGATACGGTAAGCGGCCTCGGAAGGGGAGGGTCATCAGATTCGTAACGCAGGTTACAGCAACAGTGGGACCTCTGATCCAAGAGGCGATGCAGGGTGATATGATAGTGATACGGGACGGGAGTGTTATTAGCGGGTACGGAAGTGATAGGAGCTAAAATTGACAAGGTAGCATGGGAAAATCCGCTTCACCGCTCACAACAACAATGCGATATGACTCAAGTATAACGATCTCAGTGATTCCAACAGAACTCATTCCTCACTGCTTATTAGTAACGACGTCGTGTACGACCGCTAAGCCAGCTCTATTCCAAATGCATGTGGTTTGTTTACAGAGATGTTATGAACAGCAGCAACTGACTTTATCACTCTTACCACAATTATCTTCCATCAGCAACTTCAGTGAGGGCCATTTAAAGGGTTCCACTGCTGAATGCGGTAGTGCATTCCAAAGCTTTAGGAAGACAGATTGCATAAATTATAGGCTGCTTCAGTGGCTGTCCAAACAGGCTGCACTATTTCCGTGTAGGTTATGAACGTACCAGTCGGATCGCTGGCTAAGGCCGGCTTTCCTCCTTCTGTGATGCGGGGGGGCGCTGCTGCTGCTTCTGCGCCTTGACGGAACAAGCGCTGCTTTTCAGTTCTTGGCTGATGCAGAAGATTCCTTTGAACAGTGTGGTTGGTCAACGATCCGGCGAAGCCGGCCATGTCACAGAAGGAGGAGCGCCCAGCGACAGCCGGGCGATCCGACTGGTACATGATAAGGCGATAATGGCATATTGGCGGATTGCTATGATAACACACCTCTGATGACACTCATGGTTACACTATTTTAGCAGTATAAATAAACGCGGTTACCAGGGCCTCTCATCACTTCACAGGAGTTCAATATGTGCCTCTAATTGTTTTGTACGCTCCTCCTCCTCAACGCCTTCACAAATGAGGTTGGTACAGTTTCCTTACTTGCTACATCTGGGCAAGCCCAAGCAATGAAGACAACTATACTAGTGAGCAAAGTTGAAGGTCCTTGTGGACACTGCATAAATGACTGTGCTTTTCTATATAAGGAAGCACAAACACGTCGCACAAACCCTTTTCTTCACTCATTCTTTACCGGATGCATTGGCCAGGAGAGATAGGAGCAAGTCACAGCGCTGGAAGGTAGGTCGTTGCCAAAGATGAGTCGGACTTCTACATAAAAGCATTCTGTGCTCAAACATGTCGATTCTGTGGATGGTAGCTCCATATTGCATACAGAAATAAAGATTTTCCCGAAATTTCCTCATTTTTTCCCCTCGATGAACAGATGAACAGACCGCAGCCTGTGGGGCATACGCCATGGTGGCCTCGGCTAAAATACGACGTTCATATTTGGCTGTTAAGAGTGAGAGAGAGAGTAGGAGAGTAAAAGAGTACTGAGGTCGGAAAATGAAAGGCGAGCTGCAGAATATCCACCTGCAATAGATGTATCGGATGCCTATCGTTCAAAAAGTGAAGCCGCAACAGTGCCCAATTTGTGAAACCTTATTAGGCTTGTGTGACTCCATAAGAAGGAAGACCAGCACGAAAGTGGCTTTCATTTCACAAGCCGTCTGCAGCCCGTGAGTAATGAGGAATCCAGGGTTTTCCAGTGCAATCCGTCGACAGGGTCACATCAACACCGCAAATGCATTTGTCAATTTCGAAGAGCAGGTCGGTGGTGTACGTATGTGACCCGATGGTGAATTAGAGCTTTGATTGAATAGATTTCGAACAACTAAGACGGACTGCAGCGGTCACGATGCTCTTTTGCTCGTGCCGCGTTGTTCATGGCGGAAAATGTGGTGGATAATCTATGGGTAGTTTTGTACATCGAACACAGAGATCGATTAGGCAACCAATATCGCCGCTACAGGGGCGACTCTTGCTTCTGTGACGACTTTGATGGATCAACGGAGTCCAAGGGTGGCGCGGCTAGACTTTAGGCTGTCTCCGGCAGATTAACATATCATTAGTTTCTCGTCTCTCAAAGTTAGACCTATATAACCGCCCCAAAAAACCACTCTTTGCATCCTTCAGTCGCTAGCTTCACTAACTCTGCGACTAGGCCATCCAGTCATGTCCTAGCAAATGTCCACGTAACACATCCCCTACTGATCATACTGCTTACTGAATGTTTATGAAAGGGAGAAAACATGATTAAGCAAGAGTAACGAAAATCGGGTAAAGGAGAGAAAAAGACAAGACATTTATGAGACAACCTGAGGGGCGGGCTACTTGGAAGGACAGCCGTGACAATTCACACGCTATCGGTGCTCGGTTCAGAAAATGTTTACAGTTTTTCCGAGTTTCTTCATTAATATGATGTGCCCGCATTCTTCGAAGACTTTCCTGTTCAATCCGTCATTTTTATGCACGAAGTGCGCCAGAAATCAACCTTGCTGTGCTCAAACATGTCGCTTCTGTGGATGGTAACAACACCGGACATACAGAAATGAAGTGTTTCCGAGATCCATGATAATCATCTTAAACAAGTGACTGCATTCAGAAAAAGCCCCGCTCGAGAACAACCCTCATCGAGTGTTCCCTTGATTACATCAGCTCCGGACACGCCTTCGCGACCTGTGCGCTGATGGCATGATGTTTTATTTGGTTCTGTCATTTATTCGCTTCGCTTGGCTCCCTACATGGGATGGCGTAGGAACGTTGGTCGATGTTGAAACTGATGAAGTAGAACTCCCTAAAGCAAAGGCCATTGTATAGGGCGTGCTCTCCAGATGGCGGCCTGGTAATCATTCTCTAAATGCGAAGGGCTGAATGTGAAGTGATACGATGCTGGATCAATAAGATCACACAGCGCGAACGCACACAGGTGGGTTGGGCCTACGTCGAAAGCTTCAAATGACGACACTTTCCTGGTTGGGATTTCATTCCAGCCACCTCCTTGAGATGGTAGGAAATGGATCGCCTTACTCGCTGGTGAAAATGTCAAGCCAGCGGTAGAAACAATGACGCAAAGTTGACTCACGCAAGTGGCCGCCTCTATCACGGAAAGTCACGTAAAAGTGATCGTGACACTGTAGAAAGGGGTAGTGCTTCAGTGAAGTGACAATCTATTGAAAGGTCTTGAAAAGGCAGCAGGTAACCTGTGCACCCCGTGTCCTTGTCTGCTACCCCTACATCCATCGAGCGTCGAGTAACGCGACCTCTAAAGGTTTGCTTTGCTACAGACCGCTGCGGGGGCCCCCCTCTGCACAGTTAACCCGTGCAAAAGAAAAGACGGTCTTCGAGTTCGTGCAGTGGACTGCTAGTGCATGGAGGCAAGTTATCTACCCAGCAAGTTGACGCAGTATTCGTCTTTGACATGCGATGCGACATCGAGGATAAGACTTTAGATTGGATTTCGTTTGTGTCCTTTATCAGGTCATCTTAGGTTTTGAATGGTCTACGAAAGCATTTGTGCACAAAATCACTAAGCTATTTGACTCCTCATCTCTAATCAGTTCGCACCTCCCTCCCCCCTCCCTCTTTGTCTACATACCTAGCTCCGGAACTCTTGTTCCTGCCTGCTTACGCACCTCTATGTTATGTAGGCGTCGGTAGGGTAGGGGAGGGGCGGGGGGGGGTGGCCAGTGTTTGTCCGGCATGGCATCGGACGGCAATCGATATGGAAATACGGCGGCTGGGGTTCAGCACGGACCACGTTATCAGAGGGGGAGGTCAGTGCAGTTAGCGCGCCGCCAAGGTGTTCTCTTTTCTTCTCCGAAGAGCACGATACTTACACCCACTGGCCAGGTATGATTACTCCCTCCACGGTGGAACTTCTCTTCCAAGCGATACCATCGTGCAGGCGCTTGTCAATGCACAACAAACGAGAGCGTAAGAGGTACAAGAAATGGATTACGCTTGAACGTCTCATCTTTCGAGGATGAACTACTGAAGCGCTCACAGTCATGTTCGCAGAAGTTTCCTCTCTGCTCCCAGTTTTCATTAGGGAAAACTAGGCAATCCCTCCATAAAAAAAGTGGATAGAATGTAGAAGAAGTTGGAAGATGGATAGCGAGGTAATCGCTTGGCAGATGGGCGGAGCCAGGGAAACCGTAGCAGAGAAAATTCAGGGTGCGTCGCATTTTGTGAACAAAAATTTCCCATCAGAAAACTTCGCTGACCAATCGTTAGGGTGTCTCACTAATGAGGTTTACAAAATGCCAACCCGAAAGGAAATTGCGCTGGAAATCTTCAGAGATGCGATAAACAGCATTTAATGGCTCCAACACTGATACAATAATTATTTTTCTCAACAGCATAAACGCCAGATCCCAGTGATAGAGTAGGCGTGGCAGCATACTTCGAACTTGGCAACGGCTGCGCTTTTGGTGGGATCCTGCCGAAGACAGGATCGGTTGTATCAAACGGGGAACGTACTCCACGTCGTGTTCAAATTAAGTGCGCGGCCACGCCCACTATCACTTCCGGGATTTGGGTTGTAAGTGAGTACTGTTTGGAGCATCCTACTGCTACATGAGAAGGTACATGCGGAAGTGGGACGCTTCAGTGGCCAATTTGTGGGATGTTCAGGTATCTGCGGAGGTATTAGTCAACTTAGGGACATCAGTAGACATGGTCAACACTAATTATCCTACAGCAATAAACCTATTATTTTTAAGATTAGTACCATTTGTCCAGCGACAAAACTGCAGTGTTACTACATGCCACGCTCCGCCTAGTTCATGTTTTGTTTCTGCGACAGTCGATGATGGTTCTCTGGGGTCGAGTTGAGACCTCTTGGGCTTTCTTTCGCCTTTCATTGTGCCGTCGCAAATGACTAGGCGCGCGCGGATGCGGCGTGAGTGGAGCGCAGCCAGACGGCTTTTTCCACAATGATGTCCATGCTAGCCACTACCGTTTGTATGGATTCTGAGGGCACTACCGTTTTGACTGCGCTCCAGGTCACGCCTCCGTCGTCAGAATCATGACTGTATATCCTGTCTTCGGTAAATTTGTGTTTGGTCCTTTTACGATTGATAGGCGGACCCACGTTGATGATTTTTTATGTTTATGGGGAAGACAGATCAATTTCCGGTCAAATTGTCATACTGAATAAAAAATAATGACAGAAAAATACGACGTGATTCTATGTTTATGGGGAAGACAGATCAATTTCCGGTCAAATTGTCATACTGAATAACAAATAATGAGGTAGCAAAATTCCAGAGTAGCAATAGCTCTCCACTTCACTGATTGTTCAGCGAAATTTTCACTGCTTCAGCCGTTGCTTCTTCTCTATGTGTTGTTCCTTTTCACTCATATAATCAAGTTGAGGCGACCCACAGGTGAGTCTGCCAAGGGGCAAGGGAGGCGAGTAGGGAGAATCTTTCAAATACACCACATACCAATTTTATCATCTTTTCCTTTTGTACATGTCTAGGAGGATTAGAGTGAGCAGCGGGGAATGGGAGGTGGATCGTGATAAACGCAATGAAGCCTCGAAGGGGAAGCCAAAGGCAGACAAGTGCTACTGCCCCTCTCCCAATTCCCAAAATGTGCCATGTTCAATACATTCAGCATCCTGAAGCCTAATTTTTGTAGAATTAGTCTGACGTGGAGATTTTTTTGTTAAGAATCGTATCTATTATCGATTTCCATTCATGGCGATGCAAACAACTTGCTTTCAGATTTACGATTTCGTAATTCGAAGCAGAGCACACATATTCGGCATCTTTATGTACCCGACTGCTAAACCTATAGTTTATCATGTGCTGTACATATTAATCCCTATAGTCAGCATAATAGGAAATGTTCTCATCATCTACGTCACAATACGTTCAAGGTGACCAACAATGGAGGCCTTTCAGGTCGTGGAGTCCATTTTCAAACCAGTTTGTTGGATGCTGCAAAGGGTTATGGATGTGCAGAACATTTCCGCTACGCGCTTCGGGGAAGGCCAAAGAAAGATCGCGAGACCTCTGTCCTCTGCGCATGGTCCTGTTGCAAGCCATGTAGTTCAACGTTTAAGCTTTGCTTCGTCGCGCTACAATTGCAACAGTGCTCCAGAGCTTCAGACCTGAACGCAGCCGCAGACGGGCACCTACCGGCGCCGGTCGCTTGCGTTTTGAGGAAGTTAGTGGGATTGAGACGGTAGACATTGCCTAGTCACGCAGACTGGTGTCGATTAGCACTCCGCTACGTTCGCGCCCGTAGCTTTATAGCATTGTTGCAAATTTAGCGCGTCGACGCGTGTCAAGCGTATAACAGCGCGTCGCGTACGTCATGCCTGCCTGACCAAAAACGTATCCAAAGTTGCCCGAATCTTTGTTCAGGAAATAGACGAGCTTTCTGTCGCCGGATTGGTCGTGTATTCGCAGGACTTTCTCGACCCTCCTTGGCACTGCCTCCAGGGTGCAGCGAAAGTGGACTACCCTTTATTGCTCCCTGCATGAACCTCTACAACATGCAACAAACCGCTTTTTGAGAGTCCCACACGACCTGAAAGATCTCTCTCGAAAGAGCATCAGAGTTTCAGAGTTCATTTCTAACAAGGGAAGGATGGTAGGTCGAACCGAGTGCATTTCGAAAGCTTGAAATGATATACGGCTGGAAGGTCTTCGGACGGGAATTACGAAACCGTCTTCCATATCTGCTGCGGACCTCCCAGAAAGAAGTTACGGAGCTTTTTAGTGGGAGAACACTACGTCGTATGGCGGCTAAGGCGGCCACGATCTTCGGCAGCGATGGACGAGTGGGTACGTTGTAGGCCCACGAAACGCGGCGGTTGAGGGTTTGAATCTCTGATGTGCGTGCTCTTTTACATTTTTCGAAAAGTGGTCCCTGTGGACTTCAAAGCTATTTTGCATAACACTTGTAGGTGATAAAGTCGTGACGTATGATTCTGAACTGATGGAGCCACTGCGAACCATTCCATGAGATCACCTTCTGGGCACCATTGAACTGTTCCTGCCCCAGAAACTCAAAAATTTTTTTCGCTGAAGCGTTGCCTAGAGATGTAATTCAACACGCTGATCGCGAATGCAACATCCGTTTCAACCGCTGGCGTCATTTGGCTCCATTATGCGCCAATTTGGCGCCCACCTCTTTTTTCACCAAAGTCGACGAAAACTTGCATATGGGGGTTAATTGAGTTCCTGATTACGAATCCAGCATTTATTTTTGGCGCTGGCGCCATTTGGTGCCACTACGCGCCAATTCAGCGCTATATTGGCGCATAATGGCGCGCCAGCGTCGAACACCAGTGGCATATTCGTAAATCGAGGTCTCAATTGACCCCCATAAGCAAGTTTTCACCAACTTTGGTGGAAAAAGTGGTGCCAGATGACGCCAGCGGTTGAAATGGGTGTTATATTTGTGATCAGCGCATTAAATTACATCTATAGGGCAACAGTCGCAAATAAAAATTTTTTTTGAGTTTTTTGGGGTAGGGTAGGGTTAGCTCAATAGTGCCCACTTTCTGGCTGTTGTCTTCTTCTCTCTTTGATTTGAAAAGCATACACAACAAAAGTGCATTCCAAAAGGAGATTTTGCTTTCAAATGACTTTATTCTCCAAACGACATGACTGGAAAACGAATCCGAACGCACGACGCTGTGCACGAAGATGAGTATAACGGGGAAAATACTTCCATATGAAGTGGCGTTGATGTGACAATCATGCTGCTGGAGATCGCGATGGGCAAGAGCTTCATTCACCACTCACATAATGTTGAATTATGCCTATCTCAAAGTGTTTTCGTACCTGCTGGAGGTTTTCGGCTCGTATGACAATCTTTTCAGCTGGAGGTGATCTCCATGAAATCGTTCGCAATGGCTCCATCAGTTCAGAATCATTACGTCGCGACATTATCAGGGACAAGTGTTATGCAAATTAGCTTCTGGAACGTGCCACAGGGACCACTTTCGAAACCATGCAAAAAAGCACCCGCATCAAGGATTCAAACCCTCGACCACGCACCCGTGAGCCCTGCAACGTATCCACTCGGCCATGCTGCCACGATCTTGTCAGCCTTACGCCGCCAATATGTAGTGCATACTCCCCCTAGGAGCTCCGTAACTTCTTTCTGGGAGGTCCGCAGCAGATATGGAAGACGGTTTCGTAATTCCCGTCCGAAGACCTTCCAGCCGGTATACATTTCATTTCAAATGGCCACTTCGACCTACCATCCTTCCCTTGTAAGAGTCATCTTATGATTCGCTTTAGGGACTTAAGAAGCCCGTGTAGCATCCTCATTGGTCTGATATCGCTCAGTGATGTGTTGTTGGTCTCATCTCACATCATTGCTATGGCCTATCATAACATGTGAGTTTTACGAATTCTTCTTATTAAAATAGCAAATTCTGAATCAAGGCCATCTTCCATTTTCTGCGATGAATCTGAAAATCGCCCATTCTCCAAAGTTTATTGTTGATTCGGAGGCACAGTTG
>MU915735.1:0-12521 GCA_036418165.1 Cooperia oncophora
TGCTAAGTTAAGGATCGTTGACCAACCACACTGTTCAAAGGAATCTTTTGCATCAGCCAAGAGCTGAGAAGCAGCGCTTGTTCCGTTAAGACGCAGAAGCAGCAGCAGCGCCCGCCTCTTCACAGAAGGAGGAGAGCCGGCCTTAGCCAGCGATCCGACTGGGACGTTTATAACCTACACGGGAATATTGCAGCCTGTTAGGTTAGCCGCTGAAGCAGCCTATGATTCATGCATTCTGTCCTCTTAAAGCGTCGCTGCTTGAAACGGCAATCCCCGCATTCAGCAGTGAAACCCTTTAAATGGCCCTCACTGAAGTTGCTGATGGAAGATAATTGTGGTAAGAGTGATAAAGTCAGTTGCTGCTGTTCATAACATCTCTGTAAACAAACCCATGCATTTGGAATAGAGCTAGCTTAGCGGTCGTACATGATGTCGTTACTAATAAGCAGTGAGGAATGAGTTCTGTTGGAATCATTGAGATCGTCATACTTGAGCGATCGCATTGTTGTTGTGAGCGGTGAAGCGGATTTTCCCATGTTACCTTGTCACTTTCTATCACTTCCGTAGTATAGTATTCCCGTCTCGTATTACTATCATATCACCCTATATCGCCTCTCGGATCCGAGGTCCCACTGTTGCTGTAACCTGCGTTACGAATTTGATGACCCTTCCCTTCCGAAGCCGCTTATCGTATCTTATCAACTGTTATCACTTTCTGTCACCCGCCAATATGTTCCCGTCTCCACACTGCCTTAGGGGCACCTCTCGGATCCAAAGTCCCGCTGTTGCTGTGAGCCGCACTATGGATTTGGTAATCCTTCCCTTCTAATGCCCATTATCAGATCTTATCAGCTGATATCACATCCTGTCACCTACCAATAATGTTTTCGTCCCACTACTAATTCACTGTGCTCGAACAACGTCGCCCATGCTGCTGTGGCCAGCAGCTGTGGACTGGGTGACTCACTCCGCGCTCTGGGCGTCTTATCTCGAATCTTATCACGAATTACCACATTCCTGACAACCCAACAATGTGGGTTTCCGTCACAGTCGCGCCTCAATCACTTCTGGAAATCAAGTTTCTCTGCCACTGGACCGAATTGTTATGAATTTCGTGACCACACACCAGATACCACACAGACACACTTAGCGGATTATATATAGTAGGATGAGGGTATCCACAATCAAAACAACATCGTATGGCCTTTTTTATTATGGATCAATTTGCAATTTTTCTAGCGGTTGTTTTCTTATCTGTTGTTGTTGCTTCCACTCGAGCATGCGCTACGCACCCCCTCACCGGACCCCTTTCCTTGCACATGCTCAGGTCCGTCGATGCCCCCTCTCGGCTTCACCCCACCCTGCCCCGCACGAGCTCACGTCCAGCTGCCACCCGAGCAGCTCGTGCAATGGCTCGGAGCGTACCGAATGGTTGTCTTATATATGCTGTTATCACAATCAAAACATTGGATTGATACATCTGCACCGATCGAATCCCGGTTTGGCTAGCGGTCGTTTTCTTCTTTCACTAACGTGTTTAATCCCGTAAAGCATTTTGCGGACGGACAGACATACAAACCGACATACATACCGACAAACCGACACACAAAGTTTCTGCTTTATAGAATTCTTACAACATTCTATAAAACCACTAATTCTGTTGGGTACTGTATGTATGTATTATTGTATGTATGTGTATGTCCGTCCGCAAAATGCTTCACGGGTTCAAACACGTCAGTGTAGGAGAGTGTACGACCGCTAGCCGGTGGCGAAACCAGTTGGTGCAGATGTATCAATCCAATGTTTTGATTGTGATAACACCCTGCACTATATAAGAGAACCATGTAGTGCACTCCAAACCATTGCACGAGCTGCTCGCGTGGCAGGTGGACGTGAGCACGTGCAGCGGCCGGGATGGGGAGTGGGTGGGGCAAGTGGGAGTGGGGAGGGTATAATGTGGGTGGGTGGGATTAGTGAGGGAGAGTACGGGAGGGGAAGCATAGAGTGCGTTTAGTAGAAACTCATCACAAGTGTGGTAATAAAAGCGCCAATGAAAGCGATAAGGTGAATAGAGGAAGGATCAACCGCTAGCAGAGTCGCGAATAAAATCCATGTTTTGGTATCACGTTGGGCAATGTGTGATTGTTTAAAACCTCACTAGCATAAAAAGAATCTATGTAGTTTGCAGGCTATAAGTGAGCTACTCGCATGAACATATTGGTCAAAGATTGTTGACTATCTGTATAAAAGAAAAGCCGGTGAGGAGAAAGATAAGTGCGGCGGAGCCGGGCCCGCTCAGCAAATCCATTCTATCTCAGAAGAAGGCGTGCAGGCATCAGCCGGCAATGCCGCTGGTGTAAGAGATATACACCATACGCCCCCCCGCCGCTTCGACAACAAGATTTTTGGGGAAACGGGTAGGTCTACATAACGTGTTGGGGAGGGGGAGGGAGGGGGTTGTAAACAAACCCTTCCTGGAGGAGGGGACTGCGTACCCGACATCACATTTATTTGCACACATTGCGATCTGCACGCCTGGAAAGTTCCGCAAAAACCGGCAGTTGCTTTTTACGCATTTTGTGTTATTGTAGTCATCCTAAGTTATTATCGGAACACTTATTACCCTAAAATAAAATGAAAATGTGTTTCTCAAGAAGATTCTTTGCATTTGTTTCAAAGCCGAAAATTTTCAAAGTTACTGACTACTGAAGGCTGATTGCTTTATCATTTTGTTGAATTTTTCAAGGGGTCAATGCTAGCTGCGAAGATGGGAGTAGCTCAGTTTCCGTTTCGCATGTGCCCTTAGACGGAAACTGAACGAGGTCATTCTCTCCCCTCTGTGCTCTTCAGTAAGGGAAGGAGGGGAAATTCTGCTGCATTTTGTTACGTTTGTGTGAATATTTTTTCCTTTATTTTATGAACGGACAAAACTGACTTACCTACAAAGAGCATACCGAAAACATGAGCCTCAAGGCTAATGTGCGCCCCACACAGGAGTGCACCTCGGAAAATAGGTGACTGTGGTTGGAACAGGAAAAGAGAAGAAAAAAGAATTTTGTGAAAGAGAAACGAAAATAATTTGGAATTTTTCAAAGAACTACTTTCATTATAGCTTTCTCAGCATTAAATTAATTAGCTTAGAAACGCTGCTCTTTGCTTTTCGTTGCTGCTTTCCCGCTTTTGAAAAAATAGCCTATTTTTCAAAATCACTGACCAGGGCTGTGAGACTTGGCAATTTCTTTAAGCGATGATGTGACCTTATATGTGGGGAACGTTACTTCCCAATCGCGCTTGCGTAGTCCGAGATGACTGAGATCGAGTCGATGCGCAGCGAAGAAGCCAAGTTGAGTGGCTCGGTTCCTGGTGTGGGTGCTGCTCACGTTCACGACAGGGAGCGCCGAGCCGCTCAACTTGGCACAGTCACTTCCACTGCCATGCCTATTTCGTCGCAAATGGGGCGTAATTCTTCGCTCCCGATATGACCGACTAAGGAGTTACTTTCATCTAGTGAACTTTATGCCTTGTGCACATCTTTTATCTTACTCCGGCAGCGCTGCAGTATCAACGATCATCCCGCAAATTTGACTTATGGATAGTAGAATCCACACCTGAACTTGTAGGTGCTAATAGGCTCACCTAGGGAGAAAAGGACGGACGGAACCGCTGAAGACGCCCAAGTAATTTTTAGCTGGTTTCAGCATCTGAAAGCATTTGGTAAATAGCAGCCGCATAGCAGTACATGCAAGTGCGAGAAAAAGGTACTATTCCGCTACTACTACTACTCAAAAACTCAAAAAAGTTTTTTGCTGAAACTTTGTTCACGGAGGTCGGTGTCCTGACCACGAATATTGTATTCGTTTTTGACATCATCGCTTATCCCACCGAAATCGTTGAAAACTTGGAGATGAAGACTGTTTGACATCCCAGTCATAATGGTCACGCTGCTTATTGACGTTGGCGCTAAAGCGGGGCCAATGGGCGCCACTTTAGCGCCATTACCTCTCTCACGAACACCGAAGAAAATATGCGGAGATTATTTTACATCTTGATCATGTATATTGCATTCATTCTTAGAGGCGGCGCCAATTTGGGACCCTCTGATCGTCTGCGCTCTGCTAAGGCTGAGCATGGTGGGAAGCGAATCACTGCTCCTCTCAAGCTCAGCCTGAGCAGAGCGCTGAATTGTGCTGGTTTCTGGAAATGAATGCCATTTTCATGATCAGGGTATCGAGCAACCTTATGTGCAAGTTTTCATCGATTTCGGTGAAGAAGGTGATCACACCAACTTGACGCCTATTGGCGCCAGTTAGCGCCAGCGACAGAAACTGATGTCACATTCGTGATCAGGATGTCAATGAACCCAGTATGCAAGTTTTCGTCGATTTAGGATGATGGTGCCATTGGCGGAGTTTTAGCGAAGAGATTTTTTGAAGTTTTTTCGAGTAGTAATACTAGAGCAGTGCCCCAGGAAATCTACCGCCATGTCACTTGTAGTCCTACACTCATGGTATACACGATGTGGATGGGGTCGGAGGCCATCGTGGGCTGATAGTGCCCTGGCTGTGGCTCTCTCGAATGGTAAAGGCAGCCCGCTACATACCATGCAACTGCGAACCAGCGCTCCTCTTACCCGAACATCAACTTTATTGTAGTATAGGGATGTTTCATAGAACTCTTGAACCGCTATCTATTATTTCAACAGATTTTGGACGAGTCGATGATAAGTTCACACATGTGTCGTTAGGTTCGCACCGGGGCATATCACTAGTTGGGGATTTTGGTCGACGCCCCCCCCCCTCCCACCACTTCTCCAGAACTTCCCAGCTTCCTACCATTCTTCCCGGAATTTCCTGAGAATTTTGCTTTCGAACGAGGGTGGGGGGGTATTAATACATATGAAATAGGAAAAACACGAGAAACAACCGTTGACCTCTCTCGGGCTCTCATACAGCAAATACACGAGAAACAACCGTTGACCTCATTATATAGAATTCGTGGAACAAATAAAATCAACTGTCAAAAATATTTCTTTGACCAAAATACGACCCCTCCCCAGCGACCAAATACGACCCCTCTGTTAGTGAATTCCCCATGAGAATTTTTCTTTTATGACTGTTTACCTGTTTCTGCGGAAACAATCCTAAAAATCCCAAGATAAAATGTCCAGAAGAAACCCGCTCGTCATGAAAGATCAAAAATCGCAGGTGAAAACTCAATGACGTCTCGTCGTTTTCACGCATTCGTCCAGTCCAGATGCGATTATTGCATCTGCATTCATTACTCTCTGGAACAGTTGGACTGGACTAGTACGCCGCGCTTTTGCGATTACCCTAGTGTTGCGCCTCAAAGAAAACTGAGCATCAACTAGTACTTCTGCCTATTATTTGGATCTTGCTTAGAAACACTGCCCATTCAAAATTACGGCCAAAATGATTGGTAGGCTCCTGACGAATGCAAATAGCTTAGTAACTACCCGGAAGTATTTGAGGATTTGTTTTGTTGTGGGCTACTTGTCGAAATCCTCAGAGGGATCCCACGTGACAGTGAATTGGATTCCCGCTCAAGGGCCATAACGGAACTCCTAGGGTTGTTTTCCGCAAAACACCCACAAAACACGAAGGCTATCCCTGAACAGATTTGATGTGATCCTTGAAGAAGTACTTGACAGAAAGGCGCTGCTCTTTACTCGTCAAAACAGAAAAATATGACTACAGAGCTGGAAACGTTGGGAATTCACCACCATATTTTATTTTTTTGTGATTGGGCTTTCTCGAGAAACTTCTGCTAGGAAATGTTTAAGTTAAAGGCAGAGCTCTCGATCAGATCATTAAGGTAGCTGCAGTAAGGCACAAGGTTACTCAAGCGGCTCCGCCTCCTTGATAGATGTCTTATCTGCTGTCTTGCTCGTTTGCATGCTCTCTCGCTGCTTTGTCTGGCCCCTCATCCGATATCCACATCCATTCCCCCTCTCTCGCATGGCACATGTTGTTTGGCGCATTTTCAACGGTTTCCTCTCTTTTTTTCCTCACAGTGAACACACACTTCTTTCTCTAACCTACAAACAATTCCCTGGTCCATGGCAAAGGCTACCTTTGATGGCATGTTTTGATTTGTCTACGAATTTCGCACTATTTTCCGATGCTACTTTTTGAGGCCCATTCTAAAAACATTCCCACTTCTGGTCGCAGAGCTGCTTGGACCAGTGCACCCTCCAGCGTCTCCTGTCCTGAAATGGGGAAGAGGGGGAAAACATCAGTGACGCAGGAGCAACACTTCAACCTTCCGCACAGCAGCACAACTTGAACCTCCCACACAATCTGGGTGTGATGTGCCTTAAAGGCAGTTGGCACGATAAATCCTCCAAGACGAGCAGGACTAATACGCCTGGCAGGACGGAATTCCGCGACCCTGAGCAGGCGCTGCATAATGCCTTTTCCAGGGAAGGTGCCCGGGCGCTATCAAGCCACAACTTCGTCCCAAACGCCCCTTGCCCGCCCGCCCACAAATGGACGACTGTTCCAGACGCTCTAATTGATTCATTTGCTAAGCAAATTATGAAGCGAAGGCATTGGTATGAAGCGGTCGTGATGCTGCATGGATATATGAGTACACATATGCAGCCGTACCTTCGGTAGCGGTTATTGGTAAGATGCCTTCGGGAAACTCGTCCAAAATTGATTACTAACACAGTGAGAACGGAGGCTCTTTTTTCGCAGGATTTTGACCGTTTCACTCCGTTCTTTCGCCATTTCCCCACTATATTTCCTACAAGCATTTTAGGCCGAGCACCCAATCATCGTGCCAACTGCCTTAAAGTAGTACTTTACTCGAGAGCTTCTGAGAAGAATGAAATTGTGTCCATCCATTGCAGTGGATAGAGTTAGGTTAGGTATTAGCGCCCACAGCAACCGACAATTTACTAGCCGCAAATTCTGGTGCTTTCTGAGCCACTTGCGATTGAAGGCAAAGGGCACGATAAATTTCCAAGGCATGTGTGATGAATTCGCGAATACCCTACCAGTGAAAAATGCCGTTGCCCCCTCCCCTTCAACAGGCCTGTCATGACGTCTTCTCCAACGAAAAGTGGTCTCTTATCTTCCCAGCAAAACTTGATATCCTCACTCTACTAATACCGACACGCCGCATTTATCTGAAACTCAATCACGGTCGGATCAGCTGTTTTCTCCCACATCCTACGCCAGGGTGACGTTTTTCCTTCTTCAGGCTTTTTTCGGTAATTTTTCACTAACAACGACATTCCCCTTTGATAGTGTGCGAAGTTTTTCTGCAAGTGGCGCCCATTTTGGAGTTTTTGATTTCTTTTACTTTTTTTAACTTTTCCACTTTGCTTCCGCGAATCTTCGACGACCACTTCGTGA
Source organism: Cooperia oncophora (assembly GCA_036418165.1). Classification (NCBI taxonomy): domain Eukaryota; kingdom Metazoa; phylum Nematoda; class Chromadorea; order Rhabditida; family Trichostrongylidae; genus Cooperia; species Cooperia oncophora. The sequence goes on from MU915735.1 coordinate 7,380, forward strand.
AAATCGTTAATATTCCTTATCCCCCGTGATATTATATTATGTGTTTTCATATTTCCTTCGCAGTTCCCTGATTTTTTTACATTGTTCTTGACCAGTAACGATCAATCAGGCGCAGGCTCGTAGACTTCCTGATTGGAGCTCTTAACAAGGGCCCTATTTTGTAAGTTTTTTCCCGTTTCTTTTCGTTTTTGCTTTACTATCGCACAATTCAGTGCCTCTGCTTCCTTTTTCTGCACGGAGCCAAATTATCGCGCCGACTGACTCCAAAGGCAGAGCCCACGATAGTTAGTAAAACTCTCCCTCTAGACAGATAGTGTGAGTTTGCAGCGAACAACCCTTTATTAGTTTTACGTCAGAAGGGGACAAGCTAGCGGTAGTGAGGAGCAAGGTTGTTCAAGTGACTCCGCCCAAGTTTATAGGTGTCTTGTTTACGATCTCCTTTAAATTTCACATACAATTCTGCTTCTCAACCACGCCACCTACGAACTTCTCGTTGGCTCAGTATTGTATGTGCTAATTGACTCACTCGTGAAGAACAGAAAAGGAAGCCTTCAAGAAACCTTCAAATAAGGCCCTACTCGTGTCACGCGGAAGACAAACAACCAATGTTGATATCGGGAGAGAGGCCAGAGAAGGCAGCGAGAGAGCATGCAAACGAAGTAGAGCGTTAATAAGACATCTATCAACTTGAGCGAAGTCACTTGAACGACCTTCACCGCTGCTAACTTGTCACTTTCTGACGTAAATCTTATATAAGGTTGTTCACTGTAACTCCCACTACCTGTCTAGACGAAGAGTTCAGCTAATAACAAGTGATGGTGGGCTCTGCCTTTTTTTCAACAAATCGAGCAGTTTCCGAAGTAATAGCGACGACTGCAATCAGTACGTACCATTATCCACTGATGGCCACACATTTTCATGCAATAACCGCTCAATCACTCTTTGCTACAGCAAGCTCAGCAAGAATCTGAACTCAATGTGACTCGAATGAGGGTTATAAAGTGCCTTCCAAAGGGGGAGGGGGGGTGGTGCTAAAACGGGCTACAAAACAGCCATTTCTTGCGTTATCCACCCATGATCTTCTCTATTTGTGACATTACATATAGTCTCAGTACGTCAAGCGTTCTGAAGTTTCAACTTGAGTGAGCGTACTTTGGTCTGCTGCGCTCAAACAATCGCAAGACCTTTTTCTACTGTTTTATTCACAGCCATTTTCATGTGATGCTTTTCGACTTGGGAACACCTCATAGCAAACGTTCTAGTGGTCGTTCAGCTGATCGAATCACGAGAGAACCTTCGTCATGGAGACCCCAAAGAAGTGACTACTTACTGCGCTTTGAGCTTTTGAGACATGGACTCGCGAAGTTCAAGTCCGAAAACTGAAGAAGAGGGTATGAAGTGGCTGCCGTGTGTGAAAATACCTCTTAACTTCGCGCTACTTCCGTTTTTCACAGCTACTTCCGGTTTCTTCCTTGGCCATCGTGAAAGCAGCTTTTAGCTCTTTAATCCCACTCGAGCGGGTGAAAGGGTCTTTATCCCACTAAGAATTCAGTAGAGTAGATAGGACGTTTTCCTCCTGCTAACCTACCTCAATTAATCACAAATGACAGCAGACGAACGTGTCCATCTCTTCCGTTTACACTTCGTTTCAATTATTTCCATCTTGTAACAACAGTTGCGAAGACAAACGCTGAGGGTTTTGAGGGCGGCTATCGCTTATAGTGTATTTACTCGTTGTAAAATCCGGGTTTTTCTGAATTTCTCGTTTCTGATGAGTTCCCTGGGCTTAGGATATAGCAAGTGTTTTTCTACCAATACTCCTGGCAGGATAGAATTCCGCGACCCTGGGCAGGCGCTGCATAGCGGTTTCCCCGAGGAAGGTGCCCTTATAAGGGCCCTATCAAGCCACAACATTACGTCCCAAACGCCCGCCACGCCCGCCCACAAATGGACGACCGTTCCTGACGCTCGTATTCATTCATTTGCTAAGCAAATTATGAAGCGAAGGGATTGGTATGAAGCGGCTGCGTATGATGCGGCCGTGATGTGCGATGCATATATGGGTGCAATATATGCAGCCGCCAGCATAGGAGTGCAAGAGTCTTCGGTGAAACTCGTCCAAAATGATGACGAACAAATGGGACGGAGGGCTCTCTCTTCGCCAGATTTGTGCTTTTTAACATTTTCCTTCGCTTATTTCCCACTATAGAGCGCCATCCTGCTAGCATTTGTAGGCGAGTAGGAAACCGATTGTCCAAACTGCTTTAATCGGCGCTCTCACTTACCAACTACACCACCTTTGCCTCCTTCTATAAGTCATATGCGTGTAGTCGTTAAATAACAAATCCAAACAAAATAACGATTTTCAGTACATCCATTTTCCTCTTTTCATAAAATTACTCAATCACAATTCATTTTTTTATTTTCCTGTTTCGGGAGTTTGGGGAATCTGTGGACCGGGGCACCATCAGTCACAGTCACCAGATGTCCCGTAGTGATTCAAAAAGTCTGCCTTGTCGAAAAACACATGGCCTATTTAAGGGATGCGTGAAGCAATTGAGTTAACCTTTGGTCATCTGAACTTGAATAAAGAGTGGTGAATTTTGTCCCCTTGCCTGCTCGTGGGGTGATCCGGGCGGCTCACGGAGAACCACTCATTTCTGTATGGAATATTTTCTTGCCCGACCATTTTTCAACCCTCACTTGTTCTCAAAACCGTCCTCTTTAAAGACTAACCACGTTTCGGCAGCGGAGTGGGTGGCGGGGGGTCGGGGGGGAACGATTACTCGTGACTGTTTAATGTTAAGGAGAACTGCTAATATTTATTTCTAATAAATAAGCCATATTCAATGGCCTTTTTGTGCTGATATGGCGAGACGACAACACGAGAATTTTTTCGAAGTTGATTAATCGCCTCTCTGTCTAGACGATTCTTTCCAAATGGATGATGGAATTTAGCGTTCCTGTCTATTACTGTCTGTTTATCTCGGTTTCATGAGCGAGTCGTTCTCAAATTCAGCTCGTCATATTCCGGGTTTTTAATGAGAAATCTGATTCGTAGAGGAGCTATGAGACGAATGATCGTTGGATGCGTAGGTTGGTCATTACTAGGGATTATCTCAAAAACATAACCATACGAGCCATGGCGGATATGCCGATTCTCTGCTCAACATCGAAACGAGTGAGATTACCGGCAGTGGTGTTGGAAATTGTTTGGCCAAGTCTTCTGTTCCGCACGTCTCTGTTCTATTGTCAACATCCGAAGCACATGCGCCAACGGTTACACTTTTTCTAATTCATAGAAGTTTCGGTACTACCATTACTTGAGGCGGAGATGCTGTATCCAACTACTGCACGAGGTCCCTTTCAGAGTGACTGGAAATCCTTTCTTCGCTAGCTTACTCTCGCAAAGTGTGAATGTGGAAAGGAGTCGTCTTCGTAGTATAAAAAACTGTGCTCTCTGAATAACAGCTCAGCCGACGCTTACAATGATCTGCACCTAAAGGCACGCCTCGCAGCTCGATCATGGGAGGGTGCTGCGGTTCAAATACTTGCTGACCAACTATGGTCCAGTAACCACAGAGAGCGAAGAAAAAGCACTGAAAAACATATTGTCCCAAAATTGCCCATGAAAAACCCCAACGCTGAACGCGTTTGACGTGTAAGGCAAAGAAAAAGACGTGTTAGATGAGTCTCACTCGCTTGCTTAATCAGCCGCTTTCCCTTATCACCTCACTCTCACCTCTCGGGATAGAGCAGGTGGAAGAGCACATCATTAGTTGGGGCTTTTGGTCAACTCCGTACGACCCTCCCCTTGGTTCCCTCCTCATCGAGCTGTCGAGCGGGGAGGGGAGGGGGGTATACAGTACACATGTACACGTGGAACAGCACGTGGAACAGGAAAAACCACGAAAAGTCAGCCTCTCTCATAAGGTCAGACGGCAGAGAAGGCAAATAGGGCCCCCTCTCTCATAGCGACCAAATACGACCTCCCTATTGGAGAATCGTCAACAACGATGTGCCCCAGCTAGTAGCCTGACAATCGCACCAAAAGGCGGCCCTCAGAAAAGAAAGTTGAGCGTTGCAGAAGCCTTTACAGGGAATTTGGGCGTTGCGGTGGCCATTAGGCGGGACGGTGGCTTCCTTGCGAGCGAGTCACGCTTTTCTCAGGTACTTTCAAGCTAATATGATACATCCTCCATCTTTGCGGACTGGACTACCATATCCAACGAAGGCATATGAACATTAATGAAAGCGGAACCTGCTTCAAAAGAAGCAGTATCATAGACATTCACCGAAACTCATATACTTGAAAGAAAATCTGTATCAAATGTCCAGCATCCCCTGAGGGACACAACTGATCGCTTTTCATTCATTTCTTATAGAAGAAAGTAACTCATTCATCATTTATATGTCTTACTTCCAGCGATTGCCCTCAGGTTATAATTATCGAGATTCGCTCGCTAATGAGTCGCCTCAGGTACTTTGATGTAATGGTGAACACAAACTAAGATTTTCTGAACATTCAGCGGTACATTTTGTGACACTCGATGATCTGAACTTTGTCGGTTTCTCCTTAGAGAAAGTGAACTGGTGAATGGAGTAAGAACAAAAAAAATTGGAGGACGCGGATCTGCCTCTTTTCGTATTTTTCGAAAGTCAAAAAACTGGAGCGGGTATTGTAGAAGCAAGTGGCTCTGCTTACAACAGGCTTCATTTTGGATCAAAGCTCGAAGGGACTCCAACCCTGTTCAGTAAAGTCTTTTCTGCCTCCGGGGTCTGCTTGCTGGTACAACTGTTGTGTGGGGGAAAAACTTAAAACGCCCTCTCATATACAGTTCTGTTGGGTCTGGGTCACAACTCTTTTGCATAGACCAAATCTCATTCAAAGCGCAAATACGATTTTGTGTGGATGTGGGATGTGTGGCGCAATGTAGAGCGTAATTAGCCGACTCCAAAAGCAACCACATCGTATTCCTTTCGATCTGTCACTCCTCTAAATTTTTTGGATGCAAAATACACCCCACAGCAGAAAATGACGCCAGCTCTTGTGGACTCACCCTGATAGCTGGAGAAGTGGCTTAAGTTCCAGAATGATCGAACGCCATCGGAGTAATCTTCAAGTCCCATCTCTCCCAGTCG
>MU915736.1:4866-17038 GCA_036418165.1 Cooperia oncophora
GAAATCAAAAAGCAGTATGACTTCCGCCCACTGCCTGTAGATTCGACACTGAAGGTGTAGCTTTATTCATCAACGAAAGTTGCTTCTATTTCATGCTCCCATGGTCTCTAATGGTTTCTTATACTTCCAGTTCGTGAAAATCGCCACCGGTTTCTATGTATCTGTTGCGATTACGGAAGATGGGCGTATCTTCGAATGGGGTAGAAATCCACAAGAAGTAAAAATGCGTATGTTTGTCACGAGACGGCTTCGCATGGCACAGTTGAAGCGACTTGCAGACGAGGAAGGAGATGAAATCGTCAGTCTCTTCCCCTTCTATGTTTTTCTGGATGAAATTTCTGTTTCTATGGTTTAATCATCTTTTAGGGCATTGTTAATATGGAAAAACCGAAAATCCTCCTCCCTATGGACACTCCACGTGATGACCTAGGCGTTCGAGAAGTGTTACACCTTCTTGACGGGCCAGTGGTTGACGCTTCCACAGGCCTGTCTCATATTGCAGTCGTCACTGATCAAGGATCGCTTTTCACGTGGGGAAAGGTGGGTGTATTCCAGTTTTTTTTCAGAATAGGTTTTAATTCTCATGAATATTGTTTATTCGCAGGGTCTTGATTTTCAACTGGGTCACGGTAACAAGACTGAACGCAGCGAGCCACATATTTTATTCGATCCTCGTGATGTAAAATGGAAGCTGGTAGCGTGCGGTAGGTACTTTTGATTTCCTGTTGTACTCATTTAATAGGTCATCGAGCAGTAGCGTTCATACATCGCGTTAACGCACGTCGACGCGCCGCTATTGCGCTTCCATGCTGCAGACGCGAACCCAGCCACAGACTTATCGGTCGACGTGACGTACAGCGTCAGGAGAGTATTGAAAAACGGGCGAGTACCAGGTGTGGAGGCAGCACTTACCCTCCTGTCATCCTGTACTCTCTCCATCACGAGCGGCCGGCGTCGATTGATTGCTGTATGCGGCTGCTTTCGCCTCTATAGTATTGGAGCGCTGCTGCAATTGTAGCGCGTCGTCGCGAGTCGACGCGCGTCATCGCGGAGTCTGAACGCTTCTTATGATCGTTCTATTTTGCTCCTTGGTGAGATCATTTCATTTTCTCCTCATCTTGTCGCGAATTCCCTTGGTCAGTATCGCCTAATAGTAGGCTCTTATTGTGATGTTAGGGTGTCCAGAAAGTTTTGAGAAAATTCGGTCATTTTATTCAACACATATTAACAAACAAACAAAAGCGAAAAATCAGTAATCAAGATAGTGGCCCTTCTTAGCCACGACGTCTCTCCACCGTTTGGGCAGGGCATCGATACCTTCCTTCCAGAAGGAAGCAGGCCGGGATGCAATCCATTCATCGACCATACGCCTGACATCCTGATGGTTGTTGAACATCTTGCCCGTAGCGTAAGCCTGGAGACTCCTGAAAGCATGGTAATCACAAGGGCTAAGGTCAGGTGAATACGGAGGATGGGGCAGCCATTCGATTCCTAAATTCTCCAGCTCGTAGCTTGCGGACACCAGCTCTTCGTAGTTGCTCACAGAATATCGATGATGTTACAGTAGTACCCTCATGAAGAATCTCGTAGTAAACACAGCCAGGGTACAGCATAGGGATAGCGACCAATGTCGTGCTTGTGGGTACAACCCCCCCCCTCCGAATGGGGTCCACGCCACGACCCCCCCCCCATTTCTTTCCCCGTTGGTGTGGGGGGATACAATAACTATGCAACGTATATCCGGCGGGTGTACAAGGTGCATATAACACAAAAAATTAATACGACCCCCTTTTTCCACAAGAAAAAATCAACTATCAAAATAAATTTGTCTTACCCCAAATACGACCCCCTCCCCAGCGGAAAAGTACGACCCCCCTATGTGTTTCACACAACGATGCTGTACCCTGAATACAGCCGGTGGAGCAGAAGAAAAACGAGAGCAAGTCCTTCTTGGCGTGGCAGCCTCGCTTTGGAACGGGCTCCGGCTTTTGATCCGACGGCAGCCACTCCAGTTTCCTATCCGGGTTTTCGTACGAGATCCACTTTTCATCCTGAGCAATTATGAAGCTCGCCCAAGTCGTCGTTCTTTCTCGATCGAGGAGCTTCTGACACACATCGACCCTCACCGCACGCTCCCTTGCGGTAAGAGACCGCGGAATGATTCCGGGCAAAGCCGCGCGGAAGCCGTTCCTTTTCAGAATGCCGTGAATAGTGGATCGAGGAGTGGAAGTCGTCCTCTCCAACTCCCTCAGACTTTGGGCAGGATTGGCCCTCACAGAAGCCAGCACGATGCCAGTGTTGGAAGAGGGAGGGCGTCCGCATCGAGGTGCTTCATCGAGGCTAAACTCTCCCACTGCGAAGCGATCGTACCACCTGTAGCAGGTTGCAAGAGAGGGTGCATTGCCACCCATCGACGACAGCAATTCGTTCCTCGCTTGAGTGGCGGAGCGGGCCGCGCGGAACGGTAAAAATGAAGTAGGGATGCGTCGATTGTAGTGTCTGTCGCACATTGTTCGATTGGTTTACAACAAAGGCTAATGACGAAATGAAATATTGGTCGGCTGCTTATTTGATCTACAGGCAATCCTTTATCTTCCAATGTTTTGATCTACAGATTTACTCACACCTTAAAAGCGGCGCTGCGCTTTTTCTCAAAGTGAGGCCAGACGAAATTTCTCAAAACTTTCCGGACACCGATAGTTTGTTGTCAGGGTGTAATTGTGGTTGCTTCAGGAGGAAATCATACAATTGGCGTCTCAAAGGATGGGCGGACTTTTGGGTGGGGCAGGAATGATTACGCGCAGTGTGGTGTTCCATCGGATAAAACTCCATCTCTAACGAAGAAATACTTTTACCAGGCACAAAAGGTTTGTCTTTTCAACTGATCACTGATTTATTGGAACAGTAGGACCTTCTGCTCACAGTTCTGCAGGTGTCTGGCAGTTCTCCTGGACCGGTTATCCTGCCTTACTGGGTTTCCCCCACTAGCTGGGAGCAATAGAGTGATGCCTTAGTTAGTTCTTGGGTTTGCTGCGGATGAATGCGTATCAGGCGGGATGCGTTTACCGCAGCGCCAGACTCGTTTTCCAGCACTTGTTGAAGCGGGTACGCGACCGGAACTAGGGGTAAACGACTGATGCGAGGTACTATGCAATATTATCGCTTGCTCGCTTCAACAGTTGGTGGAAAACAGAGTTGGCGCCGCGCCAACCCCATCCCGTCTGATACGCCATTTCGTCCGCAGTGAAAAAGGCTGTAGAATACTTCTTGTATGCATCATGGTCATAGGTATTTCATTTCGATGCTTCGCGAACAGTAATATTACAGCAGGACGGCGCTGGGGCTGCAAAGCGATGTGTTTTTCATTGGCCTGATGGATGCATCTTTTCGTGTTAACCAACATTAAATTCCTGAAGTCCTGAACTTTCGCTTTTACGATGAAGGTTTGTCCACATTCACAATTGCTCCGAGTCGCGTAATCTTGACCCTCCTTAGTAATTAATTATTCTTTGAAGATAGTGTTTCCACATCGTTCGATCAAAAGCAACTCATGACGCGCCTTAGAGGATGCGACTTGCCAACAATTCAGGTATGTCCCCCGGGACTGAATCCTTGAACGACTGAATCATCAGAATGTAGATGATGATCTGCGTTGTACTTGTTTTCAGGCAGTTTCTCGTCATTTTCTCTGCCGTCATCCCGTCAATGCTCCATCATCGAAGTCTACAGGCTTAGACGCTTCTGTTCCTATCGCTCTAGTCCATCTCATGGCTGGCAATGTCCTAGCTGCGATTGAGCAAATAGGACGGGCTCGCAATGCTACTCCTGATGCAAAGGTACCTCATATTTCTCTAATGTCATCATTCTGCATCCAGGGTACAGCATCGTTGTGTGAACACATAGGGGGGGGGGTCGTACTTTTCCGCTGGGGAGGGGGGTCATATTTGTTCGTTGTTGGGAGAGGGGGTCGTACGTGGCTTCGAATGGAATTTGCTGCGTTGAGAAAAAATTCTTCCCGGTCGTTGCCTTTTCGTGATTTTTCCTGTTTCATGCGCACGTTATCCTCCCGACCGCAGAATTCTAATTTTGGGGAAAATTAGGGAAATTTTTGGAATTCTCGATGGAAAACCTCATCTCTGGGTAAAAGCCGGAAAATAAGGAAATTGGTTGGTAGGTGCTGGACAGGAGGGGATCGTCCCGAGACCTTCCCTCGAGGTGGGGGTGGGGGATAGTACCCACTACCATTTCACACATCACGATGCTGTACCCTTTCTGCACCTTTATTTTTTTGTTCGCTTAGAATCATCTCTCATACAGGTGGATGCAGCACTTCGTTCTGTTGCTGGTTTAGCTTGGGAAGTGGTTGCTAATCATGAGGACTGTCAATCGAAGTCAATTCTCTCAGCTGCATTCAAGTACTTGCCCATAACGAACACACAAAAACGCAACAGTCAGTTACGGCGGTTGTGGCCTATGGTAAGTACTGTGGATTTCACCACCAAGAAAAGGCAATAATGAAAAATACTGACGTTTTGCTAAAATATTCAGAAAAATGGAAGACATATTAAGGGGGGGCGCGGGGGGTTGAAAGGAAAACTATCTTCTGTTTCGCACATGCCCTTAGACAGGAGCCGAGCAAAAAAAACACAGACCTTTCTTTGTGCTCATTAGTAAAGGAAGGGAAAACAACCCCGCTAAGCACGGATTACTTCACTAACCCTGGCGCTTTCATGAAACACCAGATTAGCTGAAACTTTTCCGATGATTAGTTTGATCTTCTTAATTCGACTGTCGCATCCATTTGACGAGAAAACGTCTAAACTATGCGCTGAGAGCAGGGGTGCCTGTGGCGCGCGGGCGAGGCCTTTTGGCTACGAGCGGATGGCATTTGCGCTCAGAAGATCAAACCAGCCCCCAGAGACTGAGTTTCGGCCAAACTACTCGAGAAAAGAGAGAGAGAGAGAGAGAGTTTCAAACAAAATGGGAATCGTCCGGGATCGACCTTCTCTTAATCTTGGCAGTGATGTATCTTCGAACAAGTGTATAGATTGAGCCGTCCAAGATTGTTAAAACGGGATCCGATCTCATAAAGGTGGGCAATAACGCTAACCAATGCCGAGTGCCGATTTGAAGGCCTAACATGCATTTGAATGCTCTTGCGATTTCGAGTGCGGGCTAAGTGCATGGCGAATCTCTCAAAGATTGATCAGTTGATTTGTTCTCTTTTTTTCGAATTTAAGGTCTTCGTATTATAAACATATCGAGCTAGTTGTATGTCATGGAATAGGAAGGAGTTCCCGTAGCATCCTATGTCTATTCCAGGCCTAAAGGAGTTGGTGATACACCCCTGACATGTTTCAGGTATGGGACGAACCTGGTGTGCAGGATGCTTTATCGGCTGATGAGAAGCTTGACATTCTGGAAACATGGGTTGCTCCAACAAAATGTATAACAAGCGTCGAGGTAAATCACTTCTAACCTTTCTTTTTTATCGAGAATACCTATCTGGCGCATTTCGGCGAATGGGGGGGGGGAGGTTCGCTTTTTTGCTACTTTCGATCGACGAGCCGAGCTATTAAGTGGAGACCCGTTCTATCTTGTGAAGCCATAGTCCCAGCCAAAGTTTATAGAGATCATCTGTCAACTTTCGTAAAGTGTACATGTCAACTCGCGTGAATTATGCTGAAAGTTATTTCATGGAATGTTCCATGAGCTTACAAGAGTTGACAGGTCTCACCAGAGTGAGACTTGTAAACCTGAACTAATGGAGCAGCAAAAGAGCATAAATACCCCCCACCCCCCATCGCCGGATGACGCCCTAATTTTCTTCTTATACTTTTAACTGACAATGTTCTCGTTTTCAACGAAATAAACATTCCGTTACAGATTCCTGGTGCTGCACTGCGTTCCGTTGGTGGTAATAACTTCTCGAAAATTCGAGTATATGCCCGATGTAGTCATGTTGAACCGGCAGTTGTCGGAGTAGCGTCTTCGGATTGCAGCGCTTGTGCAGAAGAATGGGCCGACATGATTCGAACTACCCTGGGCAATGAAAACGCTGGTCGTTAGATTGTTAGTCGTTCAATTATCGATCGATTTTATCTTATTTTTTTCTCTTAATCAGACAATATGCTCAAAGCTGTTGAGTTGTAGAAAGTTTTACGGATCTCTAGAAAAGTGCTTGTTAAAGTGCTCAACATATTACTGCAAGTCATTACTAGATCTGCTTAAAGTATCTCTATCCTTACCTTTCGAAGACTGTCTTATCAAGTTCTTTAGTCAGCAAGTAGGGTATCCCAGTTGACATCAGTTCTTATCGCAAGCTAATCACTAGCGTACGGTGTTTCTAATTCTATTGTGCCTCAATTATACGGGATTTGAAATTTCCTTGTCATTATATTGTTAATAATTATAGTGTGTTTTACAATGTTTGCGACTAACTGTTTATTCTTACTTCGAACAGCGCCAAAAAGATTAAAGTTGAATTTTTTGGCATTGATTATCAGACCCACACATTTTCCGAATGCAGTCTTGTTCATTGCAGTTGAAGGGGCGTGATAATGGGCGTGGCGGCCGCAAGCCCGTTTTCCACCAATTAGAACGGCAGCGACTGCTGGAAAACGGCTGATACGAGCGATAAGATACAGTCATGTTGTCCATGTGGTCCCGCCCACTATTGCGCAGTGCGGTTTTTGAAAGGATGCGGGGCTTCTGTCAACCGATGTTCTCATGCTGCGATGGTCCAAAGTTGTTACCTCATCGCATCCTCTTGCAGAGCCTTCGAAGGGAGGAATGTAGGCAAGAGGAGAGAGAAGGGAGGAAAAAAAAGGAGGAAGGAACCGCGTTTGACAGGTATCCTGAAGCCGATATGACCCATGCAAGCGCACAGGATGAGCAGACGGTGCGTGGGTGTCTTTTTGGTGAGAAGCACTCTCGAAATGGTGCCAACTTGCGACTCCGCCCACAAATGGCCTTGTCAGCTGCGGCAAGGATGGTAGTGGAGCACCGTATTCATTGGACATGTTCGCTATTTGTCTTGAGTACTTCATTTAATTTCATTAATCGTATACTTTAATCTGTGCATCCGGGGCGCGGCGGCAGCTGTCGGGATAAGGTTTTACGGTACACCGCTATTACTACCCCAAAAACTCGAAAAAATCTTTGGTGAAGCTTTGCCTGTAAGGGTAATTGGTGCCCTGATCACGAGTATGACATTCATTTTTAGCCCTGAGGCTATTAGGCCCCAATCTGGCGCCATACCCTTCTCCACCGAAACCGATAAAAACTTGCACAATAGGATTGTTTGATGCCTTGATCACGAAAATGTCATTCATTTTTTGACACCAACACCATTTAGCGCTCTGCTGTGGCTGAGCCTGGTTTCCTCCTGTGATTTCCTCCAAGCCAGGACCAGGCTCAGCAGAACGCACGCGATCATAGGGTCCTCCAATAGCACAAGCCAGGAATAAATGTCATATTCGCAATCAACATGACAAATAACCCCCTATACAAGTTTTTAGCGAATTTGGTGATGCAGGGTATCCTATCGCGGGCGACAGTAACTTTCGGGCCGAGCGGATGTGATGTACGTGTTCAGGAGGTCGAACTCCTACTAGTGCGAGTTTGCAGCCAAATCTCCCCGCTCAGGGAAAATTCGGTCAAGAACTGGCCTGTTTGTGGAGAATTGTGTAGAAACACCTGAATAGTGCTGGTTTCACAGAGGTTTTCTTCCCCCCCCCCCACCTCCGCTCCCAAATCGTCAGTCAGAATGCGGCCATATTTGATGGGTTTCAGTCTTTCTTCTCTGTTTGTTGTTCACTGCGCAGCATCTCTAAAGTCTCGTTCGTGCGATTCTGGGGCGTGTCGGGGGGTTGAGTTTGGCGCGGCTTCAAATTTATCCCCACCAATCGCTTAAAGGCAGTTGGCACGATAAATCCCCCAAGACGACTAGGATCAATACTCCTGGCAGGAATTCCGCGACCCTGGGCAGGCGCTGCATAGCGGTTTCCCCGAGGAAGGTGCCCTTATAAGGGCCCTATCAAGCCACAACATTACGTCCCAAACGCCCGCCACGCCCGCCCGCCCACAAATGGACGACCGTTCCTGACGCTCGTATTCATTCATTTGCTAAGCAAATTATGAAGCGAAGGGATTGGTATGAAGCGGCCGTGATGCTGCATGCATACATGGGTACACATATGCAGCCGTATCTTCGGTAGCGGTGATTGGCAAGATGCCTACGGGAAACTCGTCCGAAATCGATTTACAAGTCACTGAGAACGGAGGCTTTTTCTTCGCAGGATTTTGACCGTTTCACTCCGTTCTTTCGCCATTTCCCCACTATACAGCGCCCTACTAGCATTTTAGGCTAAGTAGGAAACCATCGTGCCAACTGCCTTTAAGGCGCTGAACCCTACCCGTGACTCGCCTGAGCGCACGCAGCTAACAAGAATTTCTGGACGAGAACTAAAAGGAGCTGCAAATTACTCTCAATTGTATCGTGTGCTTTAGAACTGATTCAGATGAAAGGAACATTCGTGCGGTCCTATCGTTTATTTTAATTAATATGGTACGACAAGAGTGTTATATCTGTAATGAAGAGAAGAATAACACACGGAAGAGCATTGGCAGCATATTGAACGTCTACAGTTGTTAAACTATCGTTACGGTATCTATCTATCAGTCTGTGATGTTAGATTCAGAATCCACTGGTAGCCGCATTGTAGGCACTTGTAAAAGCGTCCAAGGCTGGTTGAAGTGTCTGAGGGACAAATCCAGTTCTCCGTAGGAATATGAGTAGCACTTGATGCACGTATAAATACTGCTGATCAGTCTGAAAACCGGTTTCATTCAGGAATCCGGGAATTACGAGGCTTTAGTGGTTACCTGAATGCTGTTGTTTCGTTGCTTCCGTAGCTCCTGGAGATAGCCATTCATCTCGCCCAACTGGTCGCCTCTGGCTAACACCTCCATAGCCGTTTCCAGTAGTACCATCGATCCAGTTCTTCCTATACCAGCAGAGCAGTGTATTATTATGGGTGTCCTGGAATGTTCTCGAGAATATAAGCCAACTATTCTGTAGTAAAGTTGGAACTTACTTGATATTAGCAATGCTGTGCAGAAGAAATAGTGGAGCGGCATCAGCGGGTGGTACGCCTCTATCCGGCCAGTCAACCCAGTGATAGTGTACGCAAGAGTGTGGAGAACATCCAGGTACTGACACCTCGAGATGAGTCACTTCCAGTTTAATTGACGTTTCGAATGGAAATGCGAACTGAAAATAAGAGTTGTCGCTTAGTAATCGCTTTCGGAGACTAGCCGGGGGGTAGGGGGCAGTAAAGACCCGCGAAGAATCGTACTGCAAAGGTGCACATCTACCACTTTCAACTTATATAGCTCTGACTCCCACCTGAATTCAGGAGGAGAGCCTCCGATAATAACGGGATATGGATGTAATAGCAGATAAAGCAACAGGTTTTTCAAATTGCGGGGTTTTAAGGGATTATTTGGATGCCCACTCATAACACCTGCAAGGGATAGACCGTGTGACGCGGGTGGATTGGAGCGCTGCCACGGCGACCACTTCCACCAATGATGCCGTTCTGACCCACCGTTGGCGGGAGCGGTTGTTCAGTTTGCGCTTCAAATCACGCCCCTTCACACGCTCAGTCGTTTGCTGAGACCGTGACTATCCTACTCTATATAATCCGCTAAGTATGTCTGTAAGTGTGTGTGTGTGTGTATGTTTGTGTGTGCGTCTGTCTGTCTGTCACGAAATTCATAGCGAGCGTCGCAGAAAAGATAGGACGACAGTTCCAAGAAGTGATATACATGGCAGGACGGGAACACTTTTGGTGGGTGATAGAATGTGATAGCACCTGATAAGATTCGATAAGGGGCCTTAGAAAGGGGAGGGTGACCGAGCCCATAGTGCGGGACACAGTAACAGTGGGACATTGGTTCCAAGGTATGATATAGGACGTGGGACAGGAACATTATTGATGGGTGACAGGGAAATGATAGCAGCTGATAAGATCCGTCAAGAGGCGTCAGAAGGGGAGGGAGACCAAGTCCATAGTGCGGGACCCAGTAAGTGGGACATTGGTTTCAAGGTATGATATAGGGCGTGAGACAGGAACATTATTGATGGGTGACAGGGAATGATAGCAGCTGATAGGATTTGATAAGGAGAGTTAGAATGGTAAGGTCGCCATACCCATAACGTGGAACACAGCATCAACTGGGCATTAATTTCAGAAAATGATATAGAGTTGGAGATGGGGACACGGCACGTGAGGTGATAACAGCTGATAGGGGCTGATAAAGGTCGCCAATGCTGTTGTCAAATTGCTGGAGCCTTTACACTACCAAATTATAGTTTTAGTATAGGACATTGATGACGGGTGACAGGATCTTATCAATTGATAAGAAAGGATAAGGGGCCATTATCATTACCTCTCTTATCACTATACCCCCAAGTATCAAAGGCTCAGTGTGCATACTTTTCCTTTAGCCATCACTTCCCTGATAGCCCTAGAAAATGAACTCATCCTACTATATAATGTCGATGTCGACGAGCGGGGGGTATGTAGTTCGCCTGAAACAGGAATCTCAGGGAAATTCGAGGAGAACCGAAAAACACTTCAACAAGCGGATCATTTATGTATTCTATGGGCGTCATGGCGCGGACTACACCGCTGCTGTAAATGGAAGCGTGCTGTGTTGTACGGGATCCTAAGCCTTGCTCTGTCTGTTACGATTCGATCACTACAGCGCCTTATGAGCAGCGCACTACCGAAAAAGTTCCGTTAAAATTATGGAGCCGCCTGGCGAAGCCAGGCCAGCTCGGCGAAGCCGAGCTCAAGAGAAGGAGGAGAGCACGGCGTCAGCCGTGCGATCCGACTGGTTGTTACATAAAAAGAATAGTGGAACCACTGCGAAGTGCGACGGGAAGAATGCCGCTTGGATGAATTAATTTGCAGAACAATGAAGAAAAAGGAAGCGTTTTTAAGAGGTAATCCTTCAAGGCGGTGTCGGTTGAAAGATCCACGTTGCGGCGATTAGCAGCAAGAGGCTAGTGGTTCCTAGCTACTTGACTGGACATACGTGGCGCTACTACAGATCAAAAATTCTTGGTGCCAACACCGCTTTCACACTTCATCACATCACCGCCAGGAGGGCATCTATCCTAGAGAGACGGACAGGGCAATCGCATTGGTCGCGTTTTCGCGCGTGGCGTATCGTGCGAGATAGGTGGCAAGTTTTTCGATGTGTATTAGCTTGTCATGTGGAGCAGTGAAACTCGTATGAATGCAAACTGAGACAAGGCTCCATGATGGTTATTTGAACTTCCCGTCTCTTTGACACTGAGCTGAAACGGCCGGGCAAGACAACTCGTCCAGAGAGCGGAGCATCCCTCTTCACGCCTACCAGTGCGACCTATTACGATTGTCTCATCAAATCCCTCACCTACACCCCCTCCCCTATAAAAAGGTACGGAAGGTACGGTAAAAAGGTACGGCACGCGGAAAGTGACGGTTATTATCATCTTCTTTTCATGAAGTAGTCTTGTAAAGAAAACCAGATCAATTCCACTAACGTCTGATTGCTTTTTGGAGAGCACTTTGATTTCGTTGAAGACCAACTGATCACCGTTCTTTCTCGGATAGTACTCGGCACATTTCTTTGATTGCTGGAAGTTGATTAGCTTTCTAGATTTCAACATTCCAGTTTGTTTTTGTATGTAAGCATCAGAGGTGAAGGTGAGGTATAAAAAGTGGCAGCATACGACGCGCGCGATCCATGAATGCAATCCTGAATCAGTTCCCACCTGGGCATACCAAGATTTCCACCTTCAAGCACTCTAAACCGAAACTTATCTGGAGGGAGGGGGGGGGTGGAGAGGGAGATAAGAACGTTGACTTCTATATTATTAGGAGGCATGGAAAGAGTCCAGTCGCGGGCCTCCCTACCAGTGGCAATTTTCTTCCAGTAACTCTCTCACTTTTCACTAACTGACCCAGTTTGATGGAAAATACAGCTGGGGATTTCGGTGGAGTCCATACGAGTGGGGGGGGGGTAAATAGCACATGTGAAACGAAAAAACCGCGAAGAAAATACGACCCCATTCTACTATTTCTTGGATTTTCCCTAACCTTCTACCACTTTCTCT
>MU915737.1:1589-17031 GCA_036418165.1 Cooperia oncophora
TCCAAAGGTGTTCTCCAGTCAGGCCGCGACTGGAGATGACTTCATATTTTGGTGTACATGAAGGCGGCAGCCGCTCCTGCTTATAGAGGAAGATCTTGGGTATCTTCCGCCCTGGTACTCATATCCACTTCCTCTGTCTGGGCTGCGAAAACTTCGCTCATATGTGACTCGGCCGGAATGACTTTTTTTTGGCCCCCCCCTGTATGCACCCTAATCCACCATCTGAGATGGCGAATAATCGCGGGTTCTGCCTTTAAAAAAGCTCCAAAACTTGGCCTTAGCAAGGAAAAGCAAAGCGGTGAGGTAGGATTACCAGTTTGGCCACTCTTGCTTACAGAATTCAAGATACGAGCAGCAGTCACGCTGACATCCGTAGTCTCTGCATAGTACTGTAATTATAAATATAATTATATGAATACAGCAGCACACCACTGTTTGAACTTTTGATTCGAAACATAAAATGTGATGAGCACCAACCTGAGCCTCTGTCCTGATCTTTGGAGCACAATGGGGGTCGTATTTCGACCAATATCGTCGGTCCCGAAAGACAGCGGTATTTCGCTATAACTATAATAATGACGGTTTCATTCCAGATGCCGAACTCGACACCCATGGGCATGGATCACCGACATTTGGCCATTTGGATGTGGACACACAGTCAGTCACTCACCGACAACAGCGAGACGTCCATCGAATCGGCCAACAGCGATGCGTGAGTGAAGTAGTCTTTTCGGAGGGGGCAACGCTAAAAACAAGATTAGGAGGTGATGCTCAAAACAGTTCATGCCAATAAGACGGCAGCCAACATGACTGCTCACCACGATTTTCAATTTCCACAACTCCCAATGTTAATCAGCAACTCTCCTCACTGTCTCATTTGTAACTTTAAGAATGAGAATCTTTTCTACTAAACACTTCATTTTTGTTAACAATTTGTCAGCATTTCTACAGCGTATTGCAGAAATGATAGCAATTTCGATTATTGTTGAGAATTTATTCAACATTCACATAGTTTCTATTCGATATTCACAACTGCATAAAAACTGTTGTGAGCCTGAGGCTTGAGTGGTGTAACACAGTGTCTTCTATAATCAACGGGTCACACTTGTATTTTCTGTTTTGCAATTCAGTTCCCTATCTTGAAGCTTTGGTCGCAGGGTATTTTACCATGAGTTTCTCAGAACATTTTCTTCTTCATGCACCTCTCGATTAAAAAGTCACCCTGACGGAATAGAGAAGTATTCAGTGCTGAAAATATGTGTGTGAAGAAGAGCTGTTATTCTAGTCTCTCCGCAATTTACAATGCACCTCGCCATCATTTTCGCTGAAGGAGTCGAGAATTTTCTCTACCAGCTCATCTTTATTTCGATTACATAGACCTTTTTGAGAATAGTGCCCAAATCTTGTCTTATAGCTGAGATTAGGACTGCAGTGGTTCCACAGCACAATGTCTACGTTAATAATTGCCATCTTTTTGTGTTTGGACAAAGATATGACACTTCTGATAAAATTGATGCAGGTCAGTAGGGCTAAGTCCGTACTGAGCAGGTTGTGGTCTCTCCGATTACCGAAAAAAATGGAGACGCTTTGCCGACGTGCAGTGGGATGAGGGCGCCAGGCTAGCATGGATTTCAGCTGTCGAGTTGCGTCATTTTTCAAAGTGGGCGGGCCTTCTACAGAGTGGGCGGAGCTATTGGTGGGCCGAGCTGCTTGTTACAGCCTAAAAGAGAAAATTGTCGGGATAAAAAATCCAATTTCGCAAAACGCGAAATTACATAGGCGGGGCTTGCTGTGCTGGTGCACAAATACACGGCTATGAGTATATTCCTTTTGTGAAGATTGAATGTAAAAAGAAGGACGTCAAGGAAAAAGCTAGAATTTCAGAACTGTGGTAACGTTCATTCAAATAGTGGGGAGATGTTTGGGGAGGGCTTACAGGCAAGTGTCCAGCAGGGCAATTCGTTGTTGGGAATCCCTAATAGGGGGGGGGTGTATTTGTCGCCAGGGAAGGGGATCGATTGGGCTGAGAAAAAGTTGTATTTTGATAGTTGAAGTTTTACTTCAGCTTTATGGCGCGTTGTAAAGGCGAGGTGGGGGGGGTATTTGAATATTTTTGGGAAGGGGGGTCGTGATTAGACTGTTGTTTAGTGTTGTGGTGGAGTGGCGGTTGACCGTTTTGCTGATTTTCCTGTGTTCACGGTACTATAGTGCACTCGCACCGGCCCGGCCTCGACAGGCAAAGATTTTTGGTGTAAAAGTGCAGCGGAAGGTTTTGGATTTTGGGAAAAAAGTGACAGGAAGTTGGGGGAAAATCTGACTGTAAGGGGGGGATCGAGCAGTTGTCCAGCTGCGTTCTCCGTTGCTGATTTAACGCTCGGCTCGTCGCTCGATTCGATGAGGAAGGAGCAGAGGGCTTGGGGGGGGAGGGGGGTCGTACCAACTTCCGAAAAAGGGGAGAGATCGTATAGAGTCGACTAAAATCCCCAACCAATGATGTGCAGTGGTTCCTAGTGTGGTCTAGTTATCAACTGCCCATTGTGAGCGGTGTGTCCAGTTTGGTTTGAAAAGTGTCTAATTTGATTGAAAAGTGTCCAATTTGAAGTGAGGATGGTATATAAGAAAAGAAAGTTACCATGGATCATGCAGCCGTTGCTGGCAACGGTTCGCGCCAATTCTGTCTCAAGGTGTAGGCAGCTGTAAAGGGAGAGAATAGTCGAGTAACCTTTCGACAAGCGGGTCGGCGAGTAAGGGAGCGCCACGGGAGGTCCAATACCGATGCAGTTCGTTTCTGAAGGAGGAGTCTCTGTCGCTGTTTCCCTTGTTTTATGTAAATTTTCGTTTACTTCTTGCTGCTTTTTTTGATGTTTTTCTTCTCTCGATATTGCTTTACACGTTCCAAAAAATGTAATGAATATTAGCTTTAGAATGGGAGAAAGAGACGGTTAGAATGAGGATTTTTTTGTTCAAGTCGGGATAGCGAAAAAAGTTCCGCGGCTGAGTGGGATGTCTTTTCCGAATCGCTGGGCTCTGGCTCTATTAGTTGAGTGACTAAAGTCGTCACTAGTCTTCGATGGACAGCTAGGATCCTTCCATTATTTTGAATGTCTTGAGTCTGCTCTGCACCAGAGGATGCGTCAGACGACCGAAACCTCGCCCATGTATTGTCTTTTCTTCGCGCCGCAGCTCCGTCAATCAGTTTCAGTCAGTTTCGCATTGACTCAACTGCGCGCTTTTATTTCTATACCATTTCCTACAGTTTCGGTTAGGTAAGGCAATGAGGCGATTCCTTCTCAATTCGTTGAAAGTAGAGAATTTCAAAAGCTCAACAGTACTTTTATTAATGCTCGCGTTTGAAACTTAAAGGCGAATTCCAGCGACCCACTGTAGATAATTAAATAGACTCTGTCGACCTGGACAGGGTGAGTTTTAGTACAGCAAGCAAAGGTAGCTGAAACGAGAAGAGCTCGTTCTAGATGTCTTATTTATTTACACTCCCTTTTTTTGCATGCTCTCTCGCTATTTTCTCTGGGCTTTCTCTTGATATCCGCATCGCTTGCCTTTCGTATGGCACGAGTAGGGCCTTCTTTCTTTTCCTTTTTCTTCGCGAGCAAGTCAGTCAGCACATACAATTCTCAACCACTGGCGCACGTGCGACACTTTTCTGTGCTGGGTCCAATTGCGCGACTCGCCTTTGAGATCAGTGAGAGGCACGATATGTCAATAAAAACCAGGTTGTCGATTTTCCAAGTGTACTTACCATTACTATCAAGGCAAGTATTCCTTGCGGCAGGCAACCAATTTTGGATATCAAGGCGCTCAGTTCAGTCATTGGTTTGTCGATCCCGCGTTCAAGGTTGGAAATCAAGAGCTCAGCTCGTTGTGACTCGCTGTCTTCAAGTGTATCGGTTCTGCTGGCGTGATCCCCTGAGTTCACTGAGGCTGCAGACTTTTTCGGAGAGCAAGGATCGTGTGTCGGTTTACGCTAAAAGAGTCAAAGCTCTAAAAAGCTCATAAGAGCAGCTCCCTGCGGCTCCAAGTAAGTGTATGGTCGTCCTTCCTTGTGCAAGTAGTACAGCCCCCAAGCTAGAGACTATCCCACTCTCGCAACTCCACAGCGAGCGATTAGCGAGCTACAGCCGCTGAAAGTTCTAGTTCTAACGCCCGCTCAGTTGGACCGCCCACTTGCTAGATGCCCTCCGACGGAGGGCAGCTCAGTTGTTCTTTGTTGGGGCGGCGGGCATTAATCGGAATTGCATGTCCTTTTCGCTGACAGCGCTCATGCCCATGAATGGTTCTGCTCTCCTTTATTACATTTTATTTATTAGGAGCACATACAGTCAACTCCCCATCTTGCAAGGTAAAACGCGTAAAAATCACGAGCGACCCAATTTTCGTGGTGCAAAAGCTCGACGCACTTCACTACACTAAAATATGCACGCTACCGTAACCCTAAATTCGGACGCCGGCTTTTTAAATGTTTCTTTTTCTTTTCAAGAGTTTTTCCTCTCTGTTTTTGTTGTTTTTTGTATTCTTTTCTTCGCATTGGATGATATCCACTACTGCGAGATGTGATAGAGATTTGTGAGCCGAGAGGTTGCACAGAGACCGCAGGGAGGTGTGGCTGTCGGGAATTTTGTTTATGGTGTTCTTGAGGACTCTTCTTGCTTTTTTTCTTCTTTGGGAGATTACTTATCAGCTACTGTTTCATAATTGAAAAGCAACTATCTATGACATTTTTATCTGTCTGGAGCTGTCTTTAAAGAAAAACTCTAAGCTCGAGTAAAGTTATCCTTAACGACCTGAAGACAGATTAAAACGGTATTGATTCAATTTTCTAAAAAGTTCCCATTGAAATATCTCGATGAAAAAGCCAACAGAGGATGCGCGCTCTCCATCACAGAATCTTCGCCATCAACCGCAACGGTTCGTCCTTGCCCCCGTCATGACGCTGCGCGCTTCCCAGGAACCGGTTTCGACAAATATCATTCCATCAGAATTTCGCCGATGCGAATCATCTCTCTCACGAATTTTTCTTCACAATGATAGAATATATTCATTCTCTCCACTTCCGTACCATTGAACTTCTTTTCTCAAATTTCGGTTGAAGTTCAGTCTATTACCACGCACCCGTATCGATCTGCCCATAGAACTGGATACGTCGCTACACAATTTGTGGTTGGGGTCGAACATGGACTCTTCAACCATCAAGTGGATCATTGCTTCTTCTAGGTTTTTTCATGATTTCCTGTTCGAAAAGAGCACCTCTCCTTTCTCTACACTTTATCTTGCAGTTAGATTTGATAGACATAATAAACGGTAGCACAATGAAAGGAACCACAGTAGGATGAAGGATAAATTCTTGGCCGTTGCCCCTTTTGGGATGCGGCGCGTATTCTATTTCCATTTAGAATCGCAGTGGCCTATTGAATGCGATGAAGTCCATGCAATGTATACAATGACTTGCGGGCCCAGCTGATGTAAATGTCAGTGTTCTAAGCTCCCGGACGTATCTGGTATCAATTTACCGTCTCCGGAGGGTAGTGGGCTCGATTCGCCTGGACGGGAGCCGATCCAGGAATTGACCGCCGAACCGCGCGTGTGATATGCGTGCCACTTGTCACTACACCACCTCCATTTCAACAGGAACCATAACACGTGACAATTCCAACAGAGTCTCAGTTATCGTGTGCTTTCGAATTACTGCAGCAGCAATGGTTTCACGGAACAATCTGTTGCTCAACTATCGTGTACTCACTTGTTGGAGGTTTCTCTGTAGTACAACAGCTACTGTGACGTCCTCCTTCTCTCCTCCCCTTCTCTATACGTCTGAGCTGTGTTGGAGGACTATACAGTCACGGTTCGATTCTGCCAACACGGGTGGTTGACTTCTTGAAAAAAAAACAAGAAGGAGCAACTTCTCGTCCTCTATTTCCATTCCCATCAACCGACCCCTGATGATTAGAAAAGTTATTTATTTATCGGGAAGGGGAGAATGTGAACTACCATAAGAGCTGGAGGCAATGCTCCATAGGCTCTTCCGCTCACTACAAGCGCTTCTGTTGCTGCCATTCTGCTGGAGTGGCTGGGCCCGTGGCGCATGGGAGTCAAGCGCAGTTTCAGATATTGCTATCACAGAGTGTCCACTATAAGTCACTAGATCCTCAAAAAGTCCTGCTCGAGCTGAAGAGGAAAGACTCGCAGTTGGGGCAACGCTTTAGTTTTCGACTATATTTTCAATAGCTCACGTACATGCTCCACAACATTTATAGTTGATATAGTCAAAACCGGTCGGAGTCGGTGCTACGCGGCGTCGAGTGAGCCCACCCGCGCCCTTTTCTGGTTAGTTTCTACTTATACCGATTACTACTGATAGAAATCGCAGCTGTGAATGGGTTCGTCCCACGCCTCCTCGCCCTGCTCCGCCGGATTGACACGATGCCAACAATACTTATGTTCTGATACCTTGAAGAATGTTCTGGAAAGCCACGACACTTTCTAGCTCATCGTTTTCATTAAGAGAAATTCTTACATTTCTGATTCATATCGAAGAACTTCCTTATCAACCTATTACAGTATCTAACGATTCCGTCACTTCTTGACTCCCTTACTCTGCCCAGACTCTTATTCACGATTATCTGCACACATGAGCGAGAAGGTAGAAACAGTAGGTCAGGCTGTCAGTAAAGTTCCAATGTTCTCTTCTGTCCCGCTGCGACAGTCTGACTGCAGCGCTTCGTTTCCTCCAGTAGTACGTGAGGGGGATGGCATTGCTATGGAGTCATTTCATGAAAAAGGTTAGTGATGAAAAATTCATGAATCTAACCTCAAAGGGCATCGTGAATCTGCACTGACGGGTGCTCAATCAGATGTTACTGTGAGAGTGTTTCTCCAGAAATCATTTAGTTACTGAATTCAACTGCAATTTTCTGCGAACGTCTTCGAACTTGCAATGCCCTTATGACTTTGCAGCGTCGTCTGTTTTTCGTGTGATGGCGCTGCACGGGGCTGTACCACAAGTGGAACGAGTTGGTCTTCCGCAGTCAGACGTGTTCGCTCTTACGGGGCAAGTCGCCTATTGCGCTTCCTCCGCCGCATCTCACTTCACCCCCGTACATAGGGTCGATTGATCGAGCGGGACACCCTCATTGCCCATCTGCTCTAGTCTGGACGTCGTCAGCCGACCCGATCAGAGCACCAACGACTCATGTTCAACACATTATTCTATTTTGTCTTCATGATGTCCGTCAGTGGTATGTTACATGGTTCAGGCTGGATACTCAACATCGAAGGAATTCTGTTTGAGAGAAATTCGATCCGCGGTGTAATCTCGAAGGAGCCAACTGCACGCTGAAGTGAAATGAAATAAACTTGACACTGTGGACACCTGTGGACAAAATAACAATTTTTTTTGTGGAATACTCTGTCTTCGAAGTTCAAGAGATCTCTAGGAATGAAAGCCGAGAATTTGATAATCTAGGTCATGCGGGATTCCCCGACTTCTAGGCCATAGCCGGAGAGAAAATGGTCTGTTAAAAGCAAGGAACCCGAGGGAAACAAGGAGGCAAATGACTGTTCAATTACAGTGGACCATTCGATAATTTCTCACGAGCAGTCAATATACCCGAAGGTTCTAATTAATTCGATTCAGAACACTCAACCGATATAAAAAACCATCTTTTAATGAAATTTTCCAAATTGTAGTCTTTAGTGTCCTTTTTGTCAACGCGGCGAGGCTTTTGAACAGCTATTTTTTTTGTTCAAATCCTCTTTTACAATGGTTTTCGTTGTGAAAATAAGATTTCCTCAGATACTAGAATGGTTTCGATGACGCTATCAATGATTACTTACCAGCCCGCTAATCGTTACCTAACTTCTTTACAATTAGGTCATGGCTGAACGCGACTCTCCGCGGGTGAACAGCATTAGCGCGAAGTTCCGCAGCGAATATCGATCAGTTCAGATCGATATTGAAAGCGGAAATCATACGTTTGTATATTCTGTATGCTTTCACTCCAGCTTTTAAACTCCTTTCTTTCCGTACTGAAGCTGATTCCCTCGGCAATACCTGCCAAGCTCATTCATACTATTAATCCAGCAGTAGTGCTGTTTGTGGGAACATAGGAGGCTGGTTCTCATCATATTGTGGTAATAACTTTAGTCAAAAGTTTGCCAGCCTTCTAGTCCGCAAAGATTGCCCAAATGGAGCAGACCCTACTGCGACTTGAAAATAGGATGTCCTCGAAACATGCCGCATAACGTGAGATTTGCATCGGAAATGCTGGCACGAAGTTCGAGATGCGAGTCAAGCGATTCTTATCCCCAAGGGATTCACCAACTCAGTTTTACAATCTTGTGACTCACTTTGGAGAGATTGTTCCATTGTCCGGATTTTACGTTCGAAATCTTTGCAATGTGGTAGGCGCGGCTGCGTACTCCAACTAAACGTGGCAGTGATTGTGCTTTTGGTGAGATAATTTTCATTTTGACACAATTGTGGTCATGTCTCTGTCCTGCACTGAACAGGATGACGGTTCTTCTCGAACTGAAGTGAAATATCCCCAGTAACCTTTATATTAGGTTGTTGCATAAGTTCTTTCCCCGACTTTTTTGTAAATATCTCAATAGCGAACCAGCCTGAAGATTAGAGGTATGCACCATCACCATCCACTACTCGACGCCAATGCTCAGGCAGCTTGTCGATTCATCGCCCTCAGAAGGACGGGGCTGGGACGAAGAAGGGCCACATTGCTCACAATACAACACTGTGACATGATTTTCGACTGGAAAAAGTGGGCATTGTAGCGCTGCAAATGCAGATGGGTGAGTGAAATAGCTAGTATCGTGAAAGAGTAATGCCTCTACTCGTCATCGTCCACAGGCGTGTGGCGAAATACGAACTCCATGCAAAACGAAATACGGAAGGATCAAAAACAGGGGAAAACTTATGCCAACATTCGTAATGCCACGTTCAAATGCCACGCCCACTCCGTCTCATGGATAAGTGGTACACGTGGAGTAAGTGTAACCAGACAGTTCCGAGACCGGAATTATAGATGACCACAAGTATTTCTAAAATCAGACTCCTTGTTGAACTTCAAAGTTTCTGATTCCATTCAACAAAGGTAGAGAGCTTCAGTGGAACTTAGAATTTCATAGGACCCAAGGTGATCATGAAGACTGTTGTTCAGAGCAGTAACAAACTTTTCTTCTTTTTCCTGTGGTAGCTGAACGCGCTTTATTATTTTGCTTTTAACCGCAAGACGCTTTACCGCACAATTAACCCGCCTTTGGCGTCAGGTGCAGCTGATTGTCTTATGGCTAGGTGATCATTGATCAAACTGAAAGATATCGACGAACAACCAGGCGATAAGACGTTCTGATAACATCTGACCACGGCCAAGAGACAACTCGTAGAGCGTTGGTCTCGCCATAAATATGGTCACCCTGACTGACGTACTGGTAGGGCCACTCACTGGAACCTTTGCATCCGGCTGGGATAAGACGGCCACTCACTGGAACCTTTGCATCAGGCTAGAATAAGACGATAATTTAGTCACGTACACAACAGTGGCATTGAAACATCTCACAATTCGATTTAACTATAATGAAGAGTGACATGGAACTTTAGCCGCTGTGTTCCGCACAGATCTGCCATGAATAGCAGGACACGAGGTAATCTCGTATGGTTCCGCGAACTTGAGTTTTTGCCTTCGACCCTAAACAGCATTTTTGCTTGCTGGTGATTCTTTCTGTGAATCACCGTACTTTTACCATAATATCTAATTTTAACATACCACATACACTCGTGATTTCTCACACCGTATTCATAGGGACCGTACCATAGGTAAGGGTTTTATGGACAGATATCGACAGGGTCAGGTTAACTTTTTTAGAGCAAAGTTGGAGAAAATGAACTGAAATCGATCGCATGAAAACCATCATTTCGAAGCCTTATGGCATTCTTCAACTGTGGATAGGGCAAGCTTTCTTGTCATATTAGTGGTCTCTTCTAATGAATCCCCTCTCAATAGTAAAATGAGCATTAGGAGCAATGAACAGTGATGGCCATCCGCTAGGCACTAACTAAATGATTTCATAACAGAATAGTAAAGCTGATGATTTCAAGAAAGTTTCATTCGACATCATTGCTCCTCCTTCCTTTGACATTCATTCGACGGTTTTAAGAAAGTAATTGTCAGCCGCGTGAACCCTTTTGTTCCCTTTTTGTTCAAGCATGCTACGCAGAGCGAATGGTCGTCAGTGTGGATACACGGTTTGAGGGTAGCTCGGTTCAATTCCTACAGAGTCGTCCTTTAAATTTGACGTCGAGCGTACCTGGAAGGAGGCGACACTCAGTTGTTTCAGACCTTTCTCCGCACTGCTACGGTCAACTTACGGAGTTCTTTCATGAAGGGATCGGCACCAGGACACATCGTTGTTAATCCCCAATAGGGGGGGTCGTATTTGGGCTGAGAAAAATTTATTTTGATAGTTGATTTTTCTCGCTTCATGGACGTTGTAAAGGGAGGGGGTCGTATTTGATCATTTTTGGGAGGGGGGGGGTCGTATTTACGTTTTGGCGTTGTGGGAGTGGCGGTTGACTTTTGGTGGGGGGTCGTATAGAATCGAGTAAAATCCCCAACCAATGATGTGCCGTGATCGGCACTGATAGAGAGTTTGTATCCAAAAACTCCTTAAATAGCATGCCCAACTGAACCAAGGTAACCGGGCGTAATCATACCAGTACAGATCGGGCTTTGTTTCGACGGTTGAGTTGTGACCGTGGAGCAGCCACTAGGCATGAGATGTGCTTTTCTCAGGCAAACCCAGCTCCCAACATTACCTCCTCCAACACTGCGAACAGTGGAGTTAATCACTCCATGCAGGTTGTCCTCGCATTGAAGCTTCCAGAATGCCCTGGCTGCGAAAGAAACAGGTCACGCTTCCCTGAAAACCTCATCTCCCACTTTCAGGAGACAAAACGGCACAGCTACTTGAATTTCTGAATATGATGGCTGAACATGTCGGAGAATCCCTTTGCCAGCTAATCTCAACGGCACCTTCCATAGTTTACCGCTGTTAGTGCTGAATGTTTCGCCCTTACCACAAAAATGCTGAGTTTTCAGCAAAAGTGTAATCTCAGGCAAGACCCCAACTTGAAGTACACGCTTTCCGGACGAGTACGTTATCCGCCAGCTGAGCAGCTCTTACCCTCTTAACTTGGCCGACTTTCTTGGTTTTTTCAAAAGTTTTCAAACGCACTATTCTTATACGCGTCTTGGTAAGTTACATGATATATCGCCCACATAACAGAGCAGCTAAACCGTTGTCTTTGTCAACCTCTTTTGTGTACTCGCTATGCATTCGGCTTCATTCGAAGTCGTGATGGCTCTCGAATCATGGCGGTGACTTCTGGAAGCCAGCCTCTGCAAAAGTGTTCTTGTTCCGTCAAAATCTCTTTCATCAAACAGTACTAAATAACATGTACGGCATCAGCGACGAAGTGGTCCGGGAAGCGTTTTCCGGCTCCTTGACTGCATTTAACCTTGGTCAACCAACCAAGCCTTACGGTTTACGAAGTCTTTATCTCGCAATTCATCGGATAGGTGAAGGATCTGGGATAGAATACATAGAATCACTGCCCTGTATTCCATTTCGTTCCAGTAATTACTGTGAAGTCGATAATAGTTATTCTTCAAATGTTTTTCGGAGAGAGTGCGAGTCGGAAGTTTATATTAAGTGGCTTTCCTCCATGTCACTTTGCGTAGTGAAATTTAGTAACTCGAATACCATTCACTTGTTGGTTCTAATGGATAAGTAAACTTCGTGCATACGTTAGTCTATCCCTCCTTCTCTTCCTAAATCGCACCCTTTTCAACATTAGTCACGTCTTTGTTCGTATTTTCTTGTTGAATGAAACTCTTCAAGCTTTTATTTGACGACGTTTGGGGCCTCAAAGGCTGAGCCGCGTTCAAATTTGATGAGTATGAGGCTCAAATAGACTAATACTATAATATATTAGTCTATCTAACTCATTTTTACGATAAAAAGCTAGCAAGTAACCCTGTAGTGAAGAAAAATCAAAAAGTAATCGTGGAAAATGCCCTATAAAGAACGATATGCCGAATCGCGGTTGTACATGTGCTTGAGGCGAAGAGAGGGCGCGGTTGCACGAGTTCTCACTTGTTGGTATCAGCTGTTTTCCCTTATCACCTCACTCTCACCATTCGAAGTGGAGAGAGTTAGTAGCAGAACAACCGCACCATCAGGCCATTAGAAATGAAGTTGGGCGTAGTGGTCGCCAGGTGGGCGGGGTGGCCAACTCTTCACGAGCGAACGGCGCTCTCGCCTTTTTGAGATGCAAACTAGTACATACTGCATCCTTATAGGGAGGGCTATGATATCCAGAGAGGGCGTGGGAACATCAAATGAACGCGGGCGCCGCCTTTAAATCCTTCCTCAAGTCTACAGTACATTCTCTTAAATATTATGCAAAAGCATAAATCTAGCTGAGGTATACAAGAAGTGGCACTATTGAACTATTCCTACCCCAAAAACTCAAAAAATTTTTTCGCTGAAACTTTGCCTATAGATGTTATTCGATGTCCTGATCACGAATATGACATCATTCTGAGCGCTGGCGCCATTTGGCGCCAATTTGGCGCCACTAGGCGCCATAGCTTTTCTTAACAAAAACCGATAAAAATGTATAATAGGGCTGTTCGATACCCTGATCACGGATATGGCATTCATCAAGCAATTAGTCACGGTCTTTGTTGATTTTCTCTTGCTGACTGACACTTTCAAGCTTCTGTTGTGATGACGTTTGGGGGCCAAGGCTGAGACCCCGCGTTCACCCATTTGATGAGTATGAGGCTCAAATAGACTAATACTATAATATATTAGTCTATCTAACTCATTTTTACGATAAAAAGCTAGCAAGTAACCCTGTAGTGAAGAAAAATCGAAAAGTAATCGTGGAAAATGCCCCTTCCAGAGAAACGGATACTGTCGAATCGTGGCTGTAAATAACTAGTGCTGAGGCTAAGAGAGAGCGCAGTTGCACGAATCCTCTCTTGTCGGTATTAGCTGTTTTCCCTTATCACTTCATTCTCACCATTCCAAGTGGAGAGGTTAGTAGCAGACAACCGTATATCGTGGCCATTAGAAGTCGAAGATGGACGTAGTGGTCCGCCAGGGGCGGGGGTGGCCAACTCATTCGATCGATACGTAACGGCGCCTCTCCGCATTTGAGATGCAGACTAGGACATCCTGCATCCTTATAGGGAGGGCTAGGATATTCAGAGAGGGCGTGGGAAAATCAGATGAACGCGGGCGCCGCCTTTGAAATCCTTCCTCAAGTCTACAGTACATTCTCTTAAATATTATGCAAAAGCATAAATCTAGCTGAGGTATACAAGAAGTGGCACTATTGAACTATTCCTACCCCAAGAACTTAAAAAATTTTTTTGCTAAAACTTCGCCTATAGATGTTATTCAGTGTCCTGATTACGAATATGACACTCATTCTGAGCGCTGGCGCCATTTGGCGCCAATTTGGCGCCACTAGGCGCCATAGCTTTTCTTAACAAAAACCGATAAAAATGTGTAATAGGGCTGTTCGATACCCTGATCACGGATATGGCATTCATTTCCCCCTATCAGCGCTACCTAGCGTTCTGCTGAGGCTGAAACCTAGGGGGAGGAAAGGAGCGTTTCTTTAATAGCCAGCCATAACGCAGGATGAACCATAGTGCCTTACGTGTAGCGGCCGCGGGTTATCACTTATGCGGTTGCACGGGCACAGATAGCAGAATACAGATATACAATTAATATCGATAAGCGATACTGTCCTGTTGGTATACCAAATTTTTAGTTTGGCCATACATACAACGCTATTCTAGTTATCCCTTGGCGAAAAGAAGACGCAGACTTGACCGCACTGGACAAGTGTGGAAGAAATGATAACAGACTTAACAATTGGAAAAATGACAAGAAATTGTAGAAAATGGAAAGAACATTGGAGATAGTGATGAACAGACCGATCTTACTTATTGTTCCCGGGTCCCTAGAGGTAGAATTTTTCGAGAAATTTTGCGTTCTGACGAATAAAGAGCGAAGGGCGGTGAGTCTAATCGCGCATTTTGGTGGGCAAGGAGGTTAAACAACTATTGGAGAGCAGTATTTGAAAGTTAATATCCCGAGCAGAGCCAAGTGTATTGGGGACTAAATCTACGAAAAATGACTTTATCAGACAGTCTTTCTGCTTTTTTCATTACCGAAAATAGATTTACCCCTCCTCGTCTTTTTAGCCAGGACGAGTAATTATCCAGGACAGAAATCACTGTGAATTGCATTGTGAGACTATTGTCCGTCGTCGATGTTTCTAGTTATCGTATTGAGGGTATTATAGTAGCACTTTTATGTATGCTCAATGGGTGATTTAGCGAGATATTTAGAGTGCGAATAAGTGATCCCAAGAAGGCTGAGTTGTAGGCAAAAGTCGGACCGCGGACGGGATTCGAACCTCCGATAAATGAGCACAAAAGCATGAGCGCTTCCATATGGTTGACATAATTACGCCTTGTACCTGTTCATTGAGAATGTGCAGTGTGCTCGGGCTAGCGTACATCATTGTTGCCGAATCTCATCAGATCCGGCCTTACTTATTCGATAAAGGAAGGGGAGTGGGTCGTATTCAGCCTAAATGAAATTTTTTCTGATGATGGCTGTCCCCTCTCCTTTCAGGATTCCTCCTCGTCTTGGTTGAAAGCTCTGCAAAACATCTACTTCTTGAAGTTGCTTGAATCCCTTCCCCCAACAGTTCAACGGCAAATTTTTAGGAGTAGCTGGTGAGAAGGTGGTTCTTTGTGAGAGAGGCTCATAATCCAACTTGCGAGAAGTCTTACTGATATGACTCCGATGGTGTACTCGAGCTCGAACAGTTCAAATCCCTCCTTCACCTGTTATGAGGTCTAGGAGAATTACAGTAAGCGACGATAATATCCACGAAATGGCGCTTTGACAAGGCAATTCCAAGCACGGTTGAGTTGATGCGCGGCGAGCTGTCTTGGATGCCTTTCTCTTGTTCTTTCGTGATTATTAGCAGATAGAAGTGGAGCGCATGCAACGCTTCTCAGCATACGGCATTCTCACAGGCTGCCCGGAAGAAGAAAAAAAAGAGAATGGAAAGATTCTTGTGATGTGTTCCATACATTGGAATTCCATTCAGAGCCATAAGGATTTACGTGCATTTGTTCGCATTTCGATGTTCGATGCAACAACTTGTGGAGCCAGCAGATGTTCTGATAAGCATTTTCAATCACACGGAAGGCTGACATCTACTAGCCACTTGGGCCACGACTTGGATGACATGAGTAGCCAGCAGATTGTCTGCGCATCGCAGATTTGTGGCCCGTTACATCGAATATCAAAATGCGAG
>MU915738.1:0-14935 GCA_036418165.1 Cooperia oncophora
CACACCTTCAGTGAGCGATAATAAAAAAGCAGCAGCGTCGTAGCTCTCGAGAGACAATGGTCCCATTTTCGCTACAAAGCCACCTTTCCTGAGCCGGTAACGGAGTGAAATAGCGACTGCTTGGAAACCGTGTACCTCCACGGTAGCCCGTCCTAAAAAACATATTGATTTTTCATTTCAATAATCTCCAAAGGTTCTGCAGAATGTTCCGCCTCCTGCTTGCCAGCACCGCTACTTTCTGCTCTTGCGGCAGAACCCGTTTTTACGATTTCTAGTGGATCAACCGTGAATTACAGACTTGTTCGCTGCGGACGCTGGGCGTCTCAGGGGAGCTGGGTTTAGCGTGGCGCCAGCCTATTCCCCAACTGGTGGAGATTAGCTGGCGCTGCGCCAGACCACCCTCCTCCCCTGAAGCGCCTCAGCGCCCGCAGCAAAAAGACTGTACTTCTTTAGTAGCTTTAGGAGCAGTTTTAGGAGCAACTTTAAGTGAACATACCATCATCTCTCACCACGACTGTCTGGCCATAACATTTGCCTTCGTATACGCTGCCGCTATATTGGTTACAGTACTCGCCTGGAGGCAGAGTTGTCTCGAAGTCCCTAGGATAGTGATGTAGGTAACTGGGTAACTGTTACGATCATGCAAGTGGTTTGATCCACTGCGGCCACTCCGTCCAGTAGGCGACCCGCATCTGTTTAACCACTCAGAACACATATAAAATTGAGATTAAGACTAAAATATTATACTTTTACTATAAATATTTCAGCAGACAGGTTCCCGCCCCCCCTCTCCCTGAGTCGGTTCGCATAAGAAGTTGTGGAACACACTCCAGTATACGGTAATACCAGACCTTATCACCCCAGTATACTCCTCACCAGACCACGTCGTACGTTGGGGAATCCTCGGCGGGATGCGGGTTCGAGATGGGTTGTATTTGGTCTGAGAGAATTTTTTTTGATAGTTGATTTTTCTTGATTCACGGACGCTAGAGGGGGAGGGGTCGTTGTTGCGTCGTTGCGAGGGAGGGGGAGATCATATTTGCCTTCGAGAGGGGTTTGCAGAAAGCTTTTCTTACTCTATCCGACTTTTCGCGGTTTCTCCCGTATCACGTGTGCTATATGATTCCTATCCCCCCACCTCCTGCTCGCTAGAGAGCAAAAATTTCTAGAAAAAAGTAGAAAATTCTCGGAAGATACCGGAAAAAGGAAAAAGGAAAAAGGTTTTGCTGGAAAAAGGTAAAAGGTTGGGAAGATCTAGGAAGGTGGCAGGTAGGATGGAGAACTGGAGTCGCTTCAAATGAGGGAACTGGGAGCGGGGTGGGGATTGGGGTCGTATTCCCCGGAAATTCCCCTCAGCGACAGAACGTGCCCTGCTCCCCATACCACAGGGGAGGGCGCGGCTGCGTACTTCATTCGAACGCTTTTTCTGAAATATTCTTATAAATACTCTCATCCTGTCTTGCCCTGGAAGAAGGCATGACCATCCTCACCAAGAGACGGCTACTTCCTCCTCCCCAAAAGCGCAGCCGCCGCGACGTTCACATGAAGTACGCAAACCACGCCCTTGCCATCGTAAGGGTATGGAGTCTGCAGTCATTACTAGGGCAATCCAGAGGGAAAGAGCATTTGTATCTTGTAATGTACATGAGTTTGCTTTTGTCAAACTGGTTGACCCCCTCGTATTGATTTTATTCACGCTTCATACAAAAAAAGTAACCAACAATACATGGATCACATGCATAACACAATAGAACTGTTATGTGACAATTATACTCCATATCCCAGAAAGGGAGTGGGCGTGGCCGCGTACTTCATCGGAACGTGGCTTCTGCTGCATTTTTAGGGGGGGGAGGTATTGAGACAGTTGTATTCATGCCTCTGTCCACCACGAAAGAAAATATCTTTTAGAAAACGCATCCTACCCCTTGTTCAAGCACTGCACGTAGCCACGCCCCTCCATCTTTTGGACATGAAGGTGCTTACCTTTTCCAAGTGTCTTTACGGCTATTCAACGCAAAGAATCCTCTTTCTAATCTTGCGAAGGCGATTCGGTGATCCTCAGTCACAATCTGGAGCAATTAATTTTTTTTTAGCATTTTTCCGCTAAGGGGCTGTTTTTCTCAATCTTGCGCTAAGCGTCCCGTATGTATATTGCACACAATAGATCCCACCACATGCCCCGCCCCGAGACAACCACACCCTTCTGAATCACTTTGTCACTTATGCGGAGAATTCAAATTTTCAATTTTTCGGAATTTTGAAATATCACAGTAATGTCTCACGTGAGCGGGTGCAGCACCTTGGACGTCGGAACGGAATTTCACCATTCTTCTGGAAATCAAAGCTTAGTTCTCATTTGTAGCACATCGAGATTTTATTTGGTTCTACTCTATGCAACGGTTCTTTTTCCGCCACTTTCCCGTGTTTTTCAGTCCTTGTTTAGAAGGCACATTTCTCCTGCCTTATCACCGGCTACCTTCACTTCGGTGACAGTACGTACACCTATACCAACCTACAAAAAGGCTCCCTTCCAATGCTTGAAGGAGAGCTTTTGAAGCAGCGCTCGGACCACGCGATGACGCGCTGCAAAGCGCTGTGACGCGTTACCGTTGCAGCAGCGCTTCATTGTCATGTCATGTTATATACAGGAGGGCGAGGCAAAAAAAACACCTCGCCCGACGCCCGAGCCACATATCAGTAAAGAGTACGCAGCCCAGAGAGAAGACGTGGATACGAGTACCAGAGCGGAAGATACCCAAGATGTTCCTCGATAAGCAGGAGCTGGCTCTCGCCCATCACCTTCATGTACACCAAAATATGAAGTCATCTCCAGTCGCAGCCTGACTGGAGAAGACCTTTGGAATTCATGTCACCTCCAAACAGCTGCGAAACTTCTTGTATGGAGTCACCATGGACAGCTACCTGGGGACCAGCACTCTTGTCTGGAAGACCTCCAACATCGAGCAGCTCCGACAACGTCGCTACGGTCTAGGACATCATCTTCACGCAGTCAAGGCGCGGGTTGATGGTATGGACCGGACGTACCTGGAATGGAAAGACCGATATTTTCTTCGTGGACCCCGGACTGAAGGTGAGCGCTGACGGTTACATCGAACAGCTCGAGGAGAATATCCTGCCTTCATGTCGTCGCCCGTACCATCTTGGAAACTTCGTACTGCTACAGGATTGGGTGCCACCACATGGAATCGAAGGGCGTTGGAAAAACTCTCGCCTACTTGGAATGGAAGGGCGTTGAGTACCTGAAGAAGACGGAATATCCAAGTGTGTCACCTGACCTGAAACCCCCTCGATTACTGGGTTCAGGAGGAGAAATAGTGGTGGGGAAATAGGCGACTTCGCTGAACTCAGGCACCGAATCACGGTCGCGTGGCAGAATCTCTCGATGGCGTTCGTCCAGAAGGCTGTGGCTGAGGCGAGTTTCGTGTTTTCAATGTGTTGCTGAATTTTGTGGTGAAAATGTCCTATTATGAGTTGGTAAAATGAAACTTATTTCGCCTTGAAAGCCGAGGAAATGTCTTTTTTTGCTTGCACCCTCCCCCTGTATATAAATTTTCACTTCGAATTCACCTCCTTTCGATTAAAATTCATCACACTTTTTACACCGGACACTTAAATATCTAAATTGTGTCACCACCGTAAGGCCCACCCCGACAGCCAGGACTAGTTCTAGGGCGATCAAGATTTTTATTTTTTTTTCACAACTTCTGTGACGTTTTTTGACATCCCTATTACAAACTATTTTTTTCCAACGCAATCAATTTCAGACCTATATTTTTTTCTCTGTTTGTAAATTGAACTGCATAGCACACCACTGTTTGAAATCAGCTGGTTATGATCGAAAGAAGTGATTTAGGAAAAAACGTTTCGCAGAGTTCTTCGCGTTCTGTAATGAAGCAATATCTTGCATACCTTATGGAAGGCGAGCGGTGTGCGACCAACACAACCCAGACTTTTGTACATTTATTTTCCCGGTCAAATTGTGGTGATCTAGCCTGAAATACGATACGAATTTTTTTGGATTTCTGGGGTCTCAGCACGGAAGGCTGGCAGGTCGAAATGGCTGTTTTTGTTTTGAGGCCTTGTAGTCTTATTTCTGGCGGACAAGATGGGCGTGTAAGCGACGCTAAGGCTTTGGCACGCGGCCAGTTTTGTTCTCCCACAGTAGGAAAGCTTTTGTAAGGCGATAGCGTGGTGGAAACTGACCTGATACGAGCGTACATAGATACAACAGTGTCCGCTTGTCCGAAAGAAAAGACGGCAAAACGACGTGGCGCCGAGCCAACCATCCCCTCTGTACAACAAACACCGCTCATCGAGGCGAAAAATGTATACACAGAAGCACATGTGATTCCTGCAAACGATAGGGCGTGTGAAAGGCGTGGATTAGAGCGCTGCTAAGGCGGCCTTTCGCACCAATGGTGCAACTCTAAGTCCGCAAAGGTTGGCGCGAAACGATATCCCGCTCGTCTCAACTCATGCTCCCCACAGGTTTTATCGTTTGCAAGCTCATGACTGCATGCTACCAAACCACCACTAACGTCATGGTGTTAACTCAGCCTTACCTCGTACTTTGGGGGCACTCCATCTGTTGGCGGTCCTTGGTCACGAGTTGTAAAATAATAACTGCTCATGACTCTTGGATATCCATATGACCAGGCCAACATGTACGCCACTGCCAATTTGTACAGCTCCAGTCTTGTAGGTGAGGCTAAATTCAGACGCTTTGTTGCATTAATTTAGGAAAATTCAACATTTGCAGCTTCAAAATTATCCCGAAGAAACGGAATGGAGAGGCAGAAAGATTGAGTTTTATGAGTGAACGCCCACTGCTATATCACAACTTGGAAGTTCTACTTCTTAGGAAGGCTATTCAGGTTGGCGCACATATCACGGAAAAAGGGAAGGGCGTGTCAACAGTCTTACTGTGAGGCGAGAACATGAAGGCGGTGGGTTACAGTCAGACTGGCAGTAGACATGCAAAATTCATCGCACCTCACACCCTATAAGGACTAAACATTGGCTACGTTCGCGATGTGCCCGTGCTACGCGTATCTCCAGACCAATTGACTATTCGCTGACTCATTGGTTTCCTGTCCCGGGATGGCAATAGGAGCGAAAGATTACCCATGTTCCAGGCATCCGTGTCAGGAGCCGTGAACGTGCTAAATTCTAAAAAGTGGCGAAGAATGCGCTAGAACCAGGGCACGTTCTGCCTTGGGGAAAAGTTCTGCAGGTTACAACGCCCTCCCTCAAAGTTCCTCCTCTGATACAATGACCCTTTCCGTCTCCCATAGCACCTACCATTTTCCCGAATGTTCCCATCTTCTTACAACTTTTCTGCAATTCTTACAGGGAATTCTTCGACTTTTTTCTGTGCAAATGCCGTCAAGTGGGCGGGAGGTTGGGGGTATAGCGCACGTGGAACGGAATAAACAGAGAAAAGTCAACAACTGAAAAACTTACTTCTATAAGCAAATACACCGCCCCCCCCCTCCTCCAGCACTCTCCCTCGAGCGAGCAGATACGACCCCTTCGTTTTAATTTCTAACGTACGACTGATCAGAACCATGAGAGTGTTCAAACTAATGCTCATGCCCATACTATTTCTACCGTACCAGGTTGCGTACCCGTAACCCTAGTTCTACTGCTTCCTCGGCCTATTAGACTGCAGTCTCGCCCGCCACTAAGGGTTTCTGGTCCACAAGGTTATAAGTTCAGGTTGTCAAGCTGCGTACAGTACCCCCGAAAATCGCGCGTGAAGTTAAAAATGTCCCTACAATCGGCCACCGCCAACCGTAACCCCGTTTAATTACCCATGTTTGAGGTACGTCGAATAGCTCGTCTTATGGCAGGGGGGAGGAAGCTCGTTGGGTGGGGCTGCCACCTGGGTAGCGACCTGCTCGACCCAGGCAGGTACCCGCTCGTGGTCGGATTAACGTAGTCCACGCAAAGAATCTGGATGGGCCACGTAGCCCTGCGCCCCGTTGTGTGCATTTACGACCAACACAATTAATCGAACGCCCAATTTTCGGGGGTAGTACATGCACCCAGGCTAATGCCGTTTGGACTCCAGCAATTTCGGCACCGAGCTCATTTTTAAATTGCCTAAGTCACCAAATCCGCTAAAAACTTGTATATAGGGGTAGTTTAACATCCTGATTACGAATATGACATTCATTTGTCGCTGGCGCTGATGGATGACACTTAAGCCCCCCCCTCATTATGTCGCTGAGGCCTCAAGCCTCTAGCAGAACCCCAGATAAATCGGGTGGAGTGTCCCCCCATTAGCCCGCCAGCGACAAAGAACATGAATGCTCAATTCCGTTATATCAAGAATGTTCAACTAACCCTCCTAGTACAAGTCTCTTACGCAAGATGGTCTGTGTGAATTTCAAAAATGAGCTCGGTGCCCGAAATTCTTGCGAGTCAAACCCGGCATTAACCCCCAGGACACAACCCTAAGGTATACTTCGGTTTCTCCCCCGCTCCTTCCCACACACCCCAAATGACAAAGCAGGCACCGGGGGCGGGGGCAAAAGCCTAGTTTGAAGAGACAGTGGGTGCTGAAAGACGGCTTCCAGCGTCACATCCGGCTTACCGTAATACGCGCCTGCAACATCACGTTAGTGAGGGCCAGTACCGAGTTGACAGTGCACCGAGCCGCCGCGCCCGTCTCTTGAAATCAACACTCATTACGTATTCAATTCGCGCGCAATGACTTCTTGCAATCGCACGACCAAGCCGGATACGAGACACGGAATACTGGTGACTGCTTATTCCTATTGGACCTACCCTATCAAGAGAGCAGTAACCGTGATTTTTCTCATTTTTACTCTATTTAGGGCTGATTTGCTTTAAGCAGCAACATCATATTTACTACGAATTAAAGCGAAACTCTCAACTAACCACATAGCCGCCTCTTTGATCGTCATGGTTATCGATGAAATTCAGCACTTCGTTGTCATTCCCGAAGCAGTTCCCATAGCCTTCACCGAATTTGGAAAAATCCCTGGAATGAATTTCCACACAAAATAATGCTTGCCGAAGTCTCATGTGGATCTAAATGTCGTACATCTACAATCTTGTTCGCCGTGTACGATGGAGTGTATCAAGAGGGGATGGGTTTGGCGCAGCGCGGCCCCTTTCCTTCTTTTGGCAAGCGACAAGATTGCATCATATCATTTGTACCAGGCGTTTTCCACCTGTGCTTTTCGGTTACCCGCTTCTGAGAACGAGCTGGCGGTGTGCTCAACCCGGCCTCACTGACACGCCCCATCATCGGCTGCGAACAAAGAGGACTGCAAGAAGTTATCGACGGGAGCCCGAGGAAGTCTTGGAAAGTCCTCGTTCCCTTGGCACTGGATGCCTTGTCAGGCCTAGGTTCTCCCTTTCTATTGTGGTGGAACTCTTCTTATGGGCAGCTTTTGTCTGAAAAGTGGGTCTTTTGGCAATGAACCAGTTGGGATACTACAGCCTTTCAGCAAGGTTGCGTTTAAACTATGTAACTCGAGCGATTCAGGCGAGCGAGATTCCCAGATATCTGGTTATGAAGCCTTACAGCGTGGCAAGGAAGCTGGACTTGGGGCAGCACCAGCCCATTTTCCACCAACTGTTGTCGCTTGCCCCCCTTCAAGGATTAGAAGTAGCCAGCGCTGTTTGTCGACGGGGGGGGGGCATTTTGTACTACCATTGCTTCCCTAGTTCCGGTTTACAAATCTCTGGTAAAACTTGTGAACCCTTGTGAAGCTGGTGCAAGATCGTCTAGCCACCATCCTAAAACGTGTCAACTCGAGAAAAGGCTACCTAGATGGGTCGGCACATCTATGGAAAGCAGAATGCCCCCCGTCGACAAACTCCGCCGAAATAGCCAGTGTCGCGCCATACTCAGCCTTCCTGACACGCTCAAGCATCCGCAGTGAACTAGACCGTGTGAAGCATTCGCACCAGGACCCAATCCATTCAACATGGCAGCAGCGCTGCGCATCTATCTCTCTCGCAACTCAATCTGTTGAGTGAACTCGTGCTGCGATACCGCAACAGGAATCGACGCTCCGCACTTCCTATGCCTTTGTAGGGATTCCTCTCTGGAGCTATTGACCTAACTACGCGGCTAATCGTTGGATCAATTACGGTCGAAAGTGAGTGCTGTGCCGAAGGGAATGGAAGACGGACAAGACGGTCGTAATTTGTCGCGTCGCCGCGTGCCGTACAGCCTGTGTGGCGACTTCTGACTATAGACTTGAGAACTGATACGAATTCAAGCTAATGCAGGAGTCCTTGGCAGATGATATCGAATTTTCTCATCTCTTTGACGCTCATAGTCAGACGGTCAGACAGGATAACTAGTCTGTCGAGCGCGGCACCGCCAAGGGGCGCAATCGTTGTAATTCACAACAGGAGGGGGTCGTATTTGAAAGTGAGGGATGGGGGGGGGAGGTCGGTCTGAGAAAAAAATTTTCTGATAGCTGATTTCTAGTGTTTCATGGACGCTATAAAGGGGGTCGCATTTGATCGTTGTTGGGAGAGGAACTGCCAAAGATCTACAGGGGGGCCAAAAAAAAGTCACTTTGCTTCATTGACTTTCGAGGCGCTATAAGTTACACTTTATTGAATTCTGATCGGACATTTTTACCACCATATTAAAGAGCATATTAAATACTATCATGACACTCCGCCACAGCCTTCTGGAGGAGCGCCATCGAGAGATTCTGGCACGCGACCGCGATGTGGTGCCTGAGATCAGCGAGATAGTCGATTTCTCCGCCACCCTATTGAACTCCGCCCGAACCGGGTAATTGAGGGGATTCAGGTCAGGTGACCTACTTGGATATTCCATCTTCTTCAGGTACTCAGCGCCCTTCCATTCGAAGTAGGAGAGAGCCTGTAGCAGTACACGGTCTCCAAGAAGGTACGAGCGACAACATGTGGGGAGGATATTCTTCTCGAGTTGCTTGATGTAACTACCAACGCTCACCTTCAGTTCGGGTCTACAAAGAAAATATTCGGTCTTTTTTTCCCACTCCGGTTACCCCCCGTCCATACCATCAACTCGCGCCTCGGCGGCCACGGTGAAGATGATGTCCTAGACTGTGGCGACGTTGTCGGAGCTGCTCGATGTTGGAGATCATCCAGATCGAGAGTACTGGTCTCCAGGTAGCTATCGAATGACTCCATACTAGAAGTTTCGCAGCTGTTTGGAGGTGACATGAATTCCAAAGGTGTTCTCCAGTCAGGCCGCGACTGGAGATGACTTCATATTTTGGTGTACATGAAGGCGATTGGCGGCAGCCTGCTCCAGCTTATAGAGGAAGATCTTGGGTATCTTCCACCCTGGTATTCATATCCACTTCCCTGTCTGTGCTTCGCCGACAAACTCGTTGATATGTGGTATCGCGCCGAAATGACTTTTTTTTGGGCCCCCTGTCCTTTCCCCACCTCCGCACAACGACCAAATACGACCCCCTCCCCGCCTCCTCTATAGCGTCCGTGAAACAAGAGGAATCAACTATCGAAAAAAATTTTTCTAGACCAAATACGACCCCTCCCTCCCAGACCAATCAAATTCGACCCCCCCCCCGTTGTGATCATACAACGATGAGGTGCCTTGGGTGTAAAGGAGAAAGAATATATTTTTTGATCTCAAGAACCCACAGGTCACCTGTACAACTTCCGCATTCTGTGCCCAAAGTACTAAACTGCGCCAAAAGTCATTAAAAAGATACAATGCAAAAAATTACTTCCAATTAGCCTGGCCTCTGAGAGCTCGTGTAACAGCCAGACCGTAATTGAAATTCGTGTACCTGAATAGTTTTCTGAGAGCAATTTTTCAGAGCAACAAAGTCCTCATAACAAGAGGACCAGAGTGAGTGGCGAATGTCCCGCTTTCCGTAATATTACTGGCAGGTGATGTATCTTACCACCTCCTGTCGCTTGCGCGATATTTACCCATTCTTGTTATTGATTTGAGAAAATTTGTAGATTCTCCCGTGTTGCTTTCTGCCCCCTCCATCTCCGGGATATGAAGTGTGCGTTCGTATTCTATGATACAGGAACTGATTCACAGGATAATGCACACCAAGGAACAGTTGTTTTGAGAACAGGAGAACGGGAGTTTTGGAGGATGAGTGATTTAGGAGAACCCGCCTCATAGGAGTGCACCACAAATCAACGACTTTCTCCTCCTATTCTCCAGGCCGGTAAATTATGAGCACGATCTGAGCCTTTTCTCTAGAGCCGCACTTCGCCCGCTGAACTCTCGAACTAGTTAGCGCTCGAAGTCCATTAATTTTTACACGTGTGTATGATCTTAATGTACTACTTAATGTCGATCCACTACCTGCCAATGGGTGCATATTCGTGGCATTGAACTGCTTCGTGGCCAGACTTGTCGATGACTTCATGAAAAACAAATGGACGTTCATTCGGGCCAAAAATCTAGAAAAAAAAGTCACTGGGACCACCACTGGGAGTAACTTCAATAGTTTCCACTTTTGAAATATAGTTCCGCATCCGTTGGCTAAAAATAGCTATAAATCTTCGAAATCTTAGCGCCCCAACGGGATTTACAAGCTGTGCTACAAGTATGGTAGCAAAATTTATTGGACAGAGGGGTGGACATGCCCACATTAACTATCACAAGTACTTAGTTGTATATGGTAGGAAGAGTTTACGTATTTTAAGACAAACCCGCGATCGTAGGCTGTGGACAGTGGCTTTCCACTGAAAGGAGTGGTCGCTGAACGACCCTCTAAAGGAAAAAAGCAAAAAGATCAGGTAGAACACCCGAGGAAACCCCTGGCAGCTCAGTTCTCCGGACCTGTTCGTTTTATGCAAAGCGATATTCCCCTGGCCTACTAATCGTTACTCGCGTCATCAACTCTTCTGAGGACTGCAGTGCCTTCACTACTTACTTGCGAAGCCGCGAAAGTGGGATAATCACAGAGCCTGTGGAACCAGACTATCTGAACAAGCAAGGACGCCGACGAACTGGCCGCCGCAAGACTCTTATTGAGTAAGATCAAACAAAGGTTCCTTACATCTTCTCTGAGATTCCTTGTAGCTCCAAGAATCTCTTTCAGATCTCCTGGCCACATGTGTTTCGCTGCATCAATGCTGCAACG
The DNA here is from genome assembly GCA_036418165.1 of Cooperia oncophora. Taxonomy (NCBI): domain Eukaryota; kingdom Metazoa; phylum Nematoda; class Chromadorea; order Rhabditida; family Trichostrongylidae; genus Cooperia; species Cooperia oncophora. Next base: position 11,142 of record MU915738.1, read on the forward strand.
AGTGTAATGATAAGTCAACAACAGTGGCTCCTTCATTCACCTATTCCACCTATTCTTGAGCATGTTCAGTCAGTCGTTTTCGCTGCAGACGCTGGGGCGCGTGAGGGAGGGGGGGGGGGCGAGTTTAGCGCAGCGCCAACCCATTTTCTAGCACTCGATGTCGCTTGACCGCTTCTACGATTGGTGGAGAAGGGGTTGGTGCCGCTCCAGTCCCAACCCTTGACGCGCCCCAGCGTCTGCAGCGAAAACCACTGCACATCAACATTATCCAACTCACGCAGAGGTGGGAGAAACATTCGGTTCAGTTAGAAACCTGAGGAATTTTTTTTCGTTGTCACAAGAATGCTGAGTTATGAGCAAAAGTCAGACCCCAGACAGCACTTGAACCCGCATCTTCCGCTTATTAGGTGAGTACGCTAACCATTACGCTACCGGAGTCGCTCTCACCCTTCAGAAGGTACAGAACGGAAACAGAAAGAACCAAGGGAAGTCATTAATCAAAATTATTTTTCGCAGAGGCAAATACGACCCCTGTTTCCCAGCAACCAAATGCGCCCCTCACCCCTTGCCGGGATCCCCAAAGTGCCCTGATTGTAGTCAGTGTAGTGACACATAGGCGTAAAAACATACGGACATTCACCATACCTTGCAGATGAGGGGGGAATGGCTGCGCACTTTATTTAAACATGGGGTGGCCTTCATAGGACATTCCTATTCGAGACAAGTGTCATCCTGCCTTGTGCTGACCTGACCATAAGACATGACTACCACTGCCCAAAAGCGGCAATATCCCTCAATACTCGCCGCCAAATGAATACGAGGACACGCCCTCTCCATCCCTGGGATACGGAATGCACTATATTTTAAGATGGGTCGTCTGAATCGAAACACAAAGCCTACTTACCGAAAGCCCGCGACACCGTACTCAATCAACTTGTTGAGGTAACCAGTCATCATTTTCCGTACCCAAGGGCGGCCTTGATCCAAATCCAGCAGAGAAGTAAGACGACAATTTCTCACCTGGAAAAGACGATAATTATGCTTTCTACTCAATTTTTCAATCATTTTTCTCGTATTTATTGTGATATTATTTTTCCTTTGCTTCATTTGTTCATTCTGCAAAGGGAATAGATCGCTTACGTTTACAGCACTGCGCTGATAATCTTCATCCTTAATGCCTCTTTTGCAGCGGTAATCATTGGAATCAACTTTCGTATAAGGCACCTAAGTCGCATTTTCGTTAAATTTTGAACTATCTTTTCCAAACATTTAGAAATAGTCACTCCAGGGAAGCTCTCCACAACGCTCTTCTCGCGACCGTCAAAGTCGGCTACCAGCGCTCGAGTATCGTCCATCTTCGCCACTTTTCATATTCACTCCAACCATATGATTCAATACAACGTCTACTATTATTCTGAAATAATCCATATTCAAACAAGCATTAGTATTTGAAGAAGCTTTGGATGAGGCTGCGCTCATCCCTCGCGCATCGACACAGCGCCTACCAGCGTCCGCCAGCGACCATCGAGTACTAGGGAAGTATGGATATCGATCCACCGTCTGCCAGCGTCCACCAGGGTCCGCAAGCGACAGCGACCAGGAGTACGGTGTACGGTGGGTTGCACACGACGCAATTTCAGACGCCCAATCCGGCTGTCTCCTCCTCCTCCGCTGTACACTGCCAGCAGTCTGCTACCCTCCTATTTCCCCATGTTCTCTACTCCTGCTCGCTGGTGGTCAGTGGTGGAAGCTGCTAGCAAAAAATCCGCACTTTCCTTCGGGACGGTGATGGTTACTGTGGACGCAGCTAGAAGCTGCTAAACGCTGATAGACGCTGAGATTGGTATCTATACTGTCCCTAGTCGCTGGCGCTGACAAACGCTCGAAAAGCTGATGATCGCTGGTGATGGCCTGGCGAAAAGGGGGGGGGGGGAGAGGGCGCGCCGCCAAAGTAGCAACGCAAGTAAAAAGATTCTGGCAACAATCTTTCTCTGAAGCGGGGTCACTCTCTTGCGGAACTTATTCTTGACCTCGTTATGTTCTGAACTGATGACGCTTGATAAGAGGCAAGGGAAATCCTTCTGAAAGCAAAACACCCCTTACCTAATGCCAGCACGATTACACCTTTCCACCATGTTTGCAAACTGTTCCTCATTTCCACTCCGTGAAATGAGTTTGTAGCTCACAGGTTGGTATCTGAAAGTTTAAAACTTTGTATGGGCCTTTTCCTACGATACTGCGACTGCGCGATAGGGTTTGAAAAAAATATAGCTCCCCAAAATTTGCATCAAGTTCCACATTTATTTTCAACTAATTTATAACTTTTTCTATGTTAACAACAGAACAATGAGTATACTCCTTATCCTGCCGACTAGGATAGGCGGGGCCATTCAACATGCCCAAACTGATACTCGTATGATATTTCCAATTGGAGACACCCGCCAATCTTGTTCTTTTGGGACAAGAGCGACGTGGACCACATTTGGCGTTCAAAATGAAAATATCTCTCGAAAAGCATAGCCAAAACGACGTTTAATTGAAGTACGCAGCCACGCCTACCTCATCTCAGGTATTTCGAGTGTATCTCGATGTAATATGTACGAACAGTCTTGTTCGCTACGGATGCTGGAGAGTGTCAAGGGGTGTGGTGGTAAGTTCTAAAGCGGCACAGCCAAATTTCCATCAGTTTTGGTTCTTTCTGCCAGTTATTTTATCAAGTTATACCCATAAACAAGCTCATTTAGCCTTGCTGCCTCACTTAGTGAGCTTGCATCTGTTGATGCCTCATTTTGGTGAGTTTTGTTTCAACACTTTTGGAGGTCCCACGGAAAAGACTGCTGAAGTCAAAGAACAATGGGGCCTTAATAGAAGGATTTCGATCGCTTACCTCACATACCAAGGAACGTCGCCATTAATTGTGAACATCAAGTGATCGTTGGCGGTGAAATCTGAAAGAGAAAACGTTACCGCTAGAAATTCTGCAAAACTAAAGACACATATCGCTATTACTGAGAGGTCCGACTCCCTCCTTGTATAAGTAGCGTACGTACGCAGTAGTCTAGAATGTGCGTGACAAGGACGCTAGCGGCTTGTGGTTGTCAGAAACTCCGCCCACACTAATTACCATGCCCACGAGCTGGCAGCTGCTTTTACACTGGCGCTCTTGCCTCACTTGTCGACTCCCGTTGAGAGTCTCTGGTCACTATTGAACGCACGCTCTCCAAGCGCTGAGAACAAGTTAGCCCTCAATTCAGGCCGTCTCGAGTTAGGGTAAGCGGATTTGTGTCTGGCAACACGATCATCGCAAAAATCTAGGAGAAATTCTGAGGATTTTCCCCATTGCTGTTTCTGAGCGCATCCCACAGCATGGGTTACATTGTGAAAGTGCTGGGTTGTGGGAGAAGCCCTATCCCTCTGACCATGAGCCGTGACTTGAACCACGAACCTGATTCTTTCAGGCAAGTGTCCCACCTGTTGCATTATACTGGACTATTAGAGGGACTACCCGCGATTTCATTCAAGAGGTCCTGGAGACAACTAAATGGCGAGAGAGAAAAGTAGGAGCGAAACCACCCCATGCCCTAAACAGCGGTTGTGAATTGAACAGACGAGGGTGGAGACCGACTTATGGGCGGAGCTAGACAAGCACGGCAGACCCCTGACGTCCCTATCACGCATTTTCAAGTCCTAAAGGGGTACGACAATGTCTCTTAGTATACAGCGTCTTCTAGGAACGTCTTCTAGGAATGAGATCTACTGGGTTGTACCTGAACTGCTCCATATCCATAATGCGG
>MU915739.1:7849-19774 GCA_036418165.1 Cooperia oncophora
CGCAGACTTCTCGTGCCTTTTCCTGTTTCACCTGTGCAATTTCCCCCCTCCCACGGCGATGGAGAATTTTTGGGTGAAAAGCTGGTAGGAATAAGAAGGTGGACTTGTAGGGGGAAAGTGTTATGTAAGGGTTGGGGAAGAGGGGGGTCGTGCGAATCGGGGTCGTACTGACACCACCGTTTCTTGCTCTACCCTGTTCCCATTAGTCTCCCCTAGGTCTAATATGCATCGAATTGATTCAGTGAATGGGGAGGTCTGCAAGATGAGGCTGCAATAGCGCTGTTCCAGTCTTTACTCTTTCGTCCTTTATTTGCGTGTCATCCAGCTATCTTCCTGCAGCCAGTTCTTTTTTTGCTAGTGCTTCAATTATGGTTGTGCATGACATTTGCTGAAAGGACGTTGTCCGGAAACAAATTCCTATTGCGTGCGAGCTTTCCGCAGGAAGGAAAGCTGCAGAAAAGCTTCCATGCAACTATTAAGTGAAAACTCCGAGGAAGAGAACAATTATCATTGGTTCGGAAACGCCTGGTTACTTTCTTGGCTTGTTATTGTCGCTCACAGCTGGACCATGCGAGGGCACATCGTTGTTGGGGAATCCCCAATAAGAGGGGGTCGTATTTGGGCTGAGAAAAATTTATTTTAATAGTTTATTTTTGTCGCTTCATGGACGTTGTAAAGGGAGGAGGGGTCTATTTTGATCATTTTTGGGAGGGGGGGTCGTATTCACGTTTTGGCGTTGTGGGAGTGGCGGTTGACTTTTGGTGATTTTCCTGTTTCACGTACTATATGCCCCCCCCCTCCGCTCGACAGCAAAATTTTTGGTAAAAAGTAGGGAAGTTTTCGGGAAATTTTGAAGTTGGGGAAAATCTGATTGTAGAGGGGCGTATTGTCTCGCGCTTTTCTGGGCTTCACATGTGCTTACCCTCCCCCTCCCCCCTCCCGCTCCACGGCTCGTCGATGAGGAAAGGACAGAGGGTTGGGGGGGGTCGTACCAACTCCCAGAGGAAAGGGGGGGGTGTATAGAGTCGACTAAAATCCCCAACCAATGATGTGCCCTGTCATACGGTTTGCTGCAGAGTGTAATCCAATTCCTTTTTCATGCTCGTTAGCTCCTGAATATGCGCCAAGATGGTAGTCTGTAGAACTTGAGAGGTGCAGGGAATCGCTAAAATGAATTTCCTCTTTAGAGACCTCTGCAAAATAGCTAACTGCTGGACCATACGGTTGACTGGTGCTAGAGCATAACTCGATTCCTTTTTCATCCTCGTTTGCTGCTGCACATGCGCCAAGAAGGTAGCCCTAGGAATTGTGAAGGTGCAGGGATAGGGAGAAAAACGAATTTCCTCTCTAGAGACCTCCGCAAAATAAAACCGTGGCAGTAAAGTTGCTTGGAGCTGTCCGGCTGAATGTACTTCTCCATTGATCGCGCATTCAGTCTAAGGAGTAGTCACGGGGACTTCCATTTTGGCAGTTCAATGAATAAAATATATTATCGATTTTGTTCCCATATTTTAATGAATGCTCCTAATGAGGAGATGAAAACGCTTGAACTCGGAAAGAAAAGAGGTGTTGCATGTGAATATGTGACTGATTATTTCATCTGTAATCAGTGCACGTTCTGCCGTTGGAGGAAAATTTTGCGAATTATGAACCTCCTTGAATTGTCATTGACCTCTTGCAAGACCTTCCCAATTCCCTTCTTACCTATTAAGCTTCCTGAATTTTACTCACTTTCTAACTGTTTGCGGAATTTTCTAAAAAACAACCCCTTTATTCTCTACAAATTCTACCGTCCGAGAGGGGGTAATAGGCCGGACCAGATCCAAAAAAAGCTGTGAAAAACCAACAACCGAAACATTTTCATTTCCCCCAGCGCCAATACGACTCCTCTCCCTACAGCGCGACCAAATACGTACCCCCTCTTCCCCTCCCCCCCCCACCCCCCTTCACCACATCTATTTGATCTTGACGTTTAAGCTCCAGGTGGTCCCGAGTCTTCGCAGTTCCCATAGGTTTTTGATATTCTCAAGAGAAGCTAAGCTTATGCTATAGCTTTATTTGATTTATGTTATGAGAAGTTTTTATCAGTGGAACATATGTGCATGAAAATAACTCTTGGTGAGCGTGTGGGTTTTCCGGATGTGTGGGACATTATTGACTGGTACTGCAGGCAATTAATTGATTATGAGGGTGTCTTAGGACGCAGAGTGCAGGATATAAGCCTTGTTGAGCTCACACTGCATGGCTGAAGTAGAGACGTGTTAAGGATGGGTAAAAGAAAACAGTTACAAAAATTTCCTGTCATATGCCGTAGCCTGAAAAGGCATTCTTTGAATGCGGTTTGGTTTTGGGCCATGGGCGATCCCATGCGATCGAATATAAACGTTCGGATTGTTGCGCTTTAGGGACGGGACGTTAATCCTACTTTGGGCAGGGCAGGGTGGAGGCGAAAAAGACGTTGCAGATAATGTCACGCTCACGGCGATCGCCCTAGGAGCTAATTGATTTGATGCAGTGGGGATGATGGGTGGGAGCGGGCGGTGTTCCAGTAGGACATTGTTTTTAAGAGCCGCGAGTGGGTTTGGGCCAAACGCTTTTCACGCAGCCTTCAGCAATAATGTCCGAGCAACGCCCCTCCACAGCCATCGTGCTAGCTGCCTTAAAGTGGAAGCAATGCTGTATATCAAGACAGCTACCTTGGAAACTGCTAGTTTCTGCACGTCGCCACAACGTGATGTAGCATCTCGCAAGAAATTCATTCCCCTGGTATTTTGCTGTTTTCGGTCTGGGTAGCCGCCAATGTTCGTTCGCAATACACGCAATAAGAGCTCAAAAGCAAGTAATAAAATAGTCTCTACGGCCGCGGTAGCAGCGAACATCGGCTGCTCGGTGTTCTGCTGTTGTTTCTGAATTCCACTACGTTGAGTAGTGTCCAGAGACTACTACCGACTGACAGCACTTGAACAGCTGATTCTTGCTTCTGTGAGGTGTGAAGAGGAGTCGTATCTCACTCTCAAGCATGAGTCACACGACGGAAGATGCTAAATAGAGGACATTCCACGAGTGGATGAGTGGAATAATCTCCTTTTGGGTAAAGTAAGCTGGTCTGCTACCGCATAGTCTTTGCCCTTCTCGTGTCCCAAAGCCCAGGAACATAGGTATCGGCGCCATAGTTCGCTGGCTAAACTTTTCGTTGTGGACCCGTTCCACTGAATGACATGCTGGTGAGTGTTTTTATATGTGCCCGTCTCGCTTCTCCCCACGCTCTCAACTCCGCCTTTGTCGTCTGTTTCTCGTCCGAGTCGCCAGAGTTCTCCTACGGATTCTTTAGTCATGCTCGACAATGCGAGCATAGGGATCTGAACAGGGTAATCCCTTCTTGTTTTCTTTTTTTCTACCAGACGTCGCAAGGGCTATACACCTCTCCTCTAAAGCACTAGGCGGCTGTCTCGCACCGCTATCCCTGCTACTGGCTTCCGTCTCATCCATAGTTTTAAAGCGCTATTGCAATGTCGATCCGCGTCATCGCGAAGTCTGAACGCTGCCTTAGGCACGTCACACGGTGATGGGCGAAAGCTACAGCTCCGTCTCTGTCTCTAGTGGAAGTGCGACCGGTATACATATTGCCATTTGTTGAAAATGGCTAAACGCGGAGTTCTAAGGGTCGCGCGCGTCCAACCAGCGTTTTATTCATACTCGACGCGCCGGCATCACAGCGGTCTTTTATCTCATCCAACTTAGCCAGCAGGGCCACGCCATTCGCATTGTGATCATTCTTCCCTCGAACAATGACCCCCTAATTCCATACTACAAATCACGTCCCCCCTCCTGTTTTTGGGAGTCTCGTAACGACCCCCCCCTCCCAGCCCCTCGTCCTCAGCCGGCTGTAGGGGCCGCTTCCCCCCCCCCCCCCCCCCCCCCCCCCCCCCCCCCCCACACCCCCCTGGGAGGCAATACATACTCTTTTCCCAAAAATTTTGCTGATCGCAGGCAGGGGGGGGCCCCGGTCGTCAGAACATTAGAACGCATCTTTCAAGTGCGGCGGGGGGAGTCGTCAGAACTTAAACTACTCATTTTTCAAGTCGCCGAAATAGTAGTCCGCGTCGTAACTGACCAGATAGTCGCACTCCCCCTCCAAAAATGACGCAAGTCCAACCCTCGCCCCTTTTTTTTAACACAGCGCCGTCGAAACACCCACGAGAAAACCTTATCTATCAAAAAATTTTTCTCTGACCAAATACGACCCCCCTCGCGGTCAGATACGACCCCCCCCCCCCCTTGTGTTGATCACAACGATGGCGTACCCTGCTTAGCAGTGCTGTGTTGTGTCAAGTCAACTGGCATAAGTGCTCTGGTAGTTTGATGGTGTAGCATGTGTTTTGATGTGACAAGACCACTTGAAGTGCCCATGAGAGGGTCAGATGTTCTGACAGACAGTGGCATCATGCTTTCTAGGAAAGAGGGTGCTGTGGGAGGGTGTTATATTCCGACGTTGGGTAAGCCATGTTAGACGCTCTTTCGTAGGAGGGTTCAGACGAGGACACGTAGTGTGCCTGATCCCGCTGCAGTGTAGCTCATCTCGAGATGAATAGCGCTGAAAAAGATAACCATTGCAACACAGCAAATTTTCCTACTTTTTTCCACTAAAATAAATAACCTTGTTTTCGAGTCTGTTCCCAGTTAGGTTTTTTCATGGTTTTTTTTGCAAATGGAACAAATGGCTCCCCGTTTTCATATGCCATGAGCACGTTTGATGATTTCCAGGTCAACTTCTGTTTTTTATAGTGATCAGTTGTAACAATTGTCCGAAAATTGTTGCGTAATCGTTTTTCATTAACTTTTGCTCTTATGTAATCAGCAGATGCGAAGTAAACGAGCATATGGTATGCTATTGATAAGATAAAGACCAAAGTCCGCTGATTGGGGTCAGATACCGCTAATCACACTTCAGGTGTTGTAAGGAAGGTTAAATGCCAAAATTATCAACTAGAACTGGTGTCGGGAGGTTGCAAGAAGGAGTGCTCGCCACTGATCAATAGCACAAGCCACGAGATGGGTGCTTTATTCTGAGCCATGGAAGTTACTTGTGGTTGCACTGGAACATGTTTCTTATAGAGCTGCGATTTGTTGGAAAGGGGGATAGGTGGTTTGCCAAAGTACAAAGCCGACCTCACACTTTACGGCCACTAAGTGTTGTGAAGGGAATTCTAAGCTAAATTTTCGAAATGTCACGAATGTCAGATTCTTAGGATAAGAGGGTTTGTGAAGCAGTTCTGATCTGCCTTGCTCACTCATATATTCTCAGATTATGTGGCTCAGGAGGATTACATCTCAGCAGTCATGGTCATAGTGTCCGTCTAATGAGATTTTCTGCGATCTAGGAACATATATTGGGTTGGCACATAAGTACTTTCGTTTTTTTTCAACCGGAAATTTCGTTCCAAAGATGAAATGTTTTGCTAGCAAGCTTGATATCATCTGATAGGAAACTTCACGTAGTTTTAGAATATCAAAACGGCTTCGGGTTGAGGAAAGATTTTTTGTGCGATTTTTTAGTCGTTTTGAACGTTTGAAAGCGAAGTCGGCGAAAATTAGCACTTTCGACAACTGCCTCTATTTACGTATAGTCGAAGTGCTAAAATCGCTTAAGCTGCTCCATACATTTGGAAAAGGTCGAGCTAGAAGTTCCAGCAAGGGAATCTCACTTCCCCGGTGCCTTGATGCGCCCGGCCGGCCCGACGCTCTTCCGATCCGCACTAGGACGCTTTGGAACGAATTTCAAGAATTTTGAAGTTACCAACCTTCACCTCGCCGATATTGGGCAGCTCACGTCTGTTCCACCTGAAATTTTATGCTAATATTTGAATGTTTCGCTGATATGTTTTGCATGTTCTGATAGCAAATTTCGTGCTCTATAACACTGCTATAGAAATCTGTTCTTCCAGAGGTGTTTGCTTTCTGTTAAGTTCAGGTTATCATTACGGAACGCGAAGTCGTTGAGAACTAGCGTTCCCGTTCTCCACGAATTTTATGCTAACATTTGAATGTTTCGCTAATGTGTTCTATATGTTCTGATAGCCAATTTTCGTGCTCTATAACACTGCGTTGCAGTTATTTTGAAAATCCGTTTGATGAACCTTGTTTTTCAGGTGGATAATATGGAATGTCAGGTCGATAAGCATCAGCACTTCAGACATCTCCTCCTTTTCGCATTCAACAGAGGTATCAGAGCTGCTGATGCTGCTCGGGAAATTCGCGAAGTGTACGGAGAAGATGCCCTCTCTCTCAAAACAGCCCAAAATTGGTTCAGACGCTTCAAGAATGGTACTGATACCTCTGTTGAATGCGAAAAGGAGGAGATGTCTGAAAGTGCTGATGCTTATCGACCTGACATTCCATATTATCCACCTGAAAAACAAGTTCATCAAACGGATTTTCAAAATAACTGCAACGCAGTGTTATAGAGCACGAAATTGGCTATCAGAACATATAGAACACATTAGCGAAACATTCAAATGTTAGCATAAAATTCGTGGAGAACGGGAACGCTAGTTCTCAACGACTTCGGCGGTTCCGTAAATGATAAGCCTGAACTTAACTTAGAAAGGCAAAACCTGCTGGCAAACAGATTTTCATAGCAGTGTTATAGAGCACGAAATTTGCTATCAGAGCATGCAAAACATGATCAGCGAAACATTCAAATATTAGCATAAAATTTCAGGTGAAACAGCAGGGAGTGCCCCCAATTTCGGCAAAGGGAAGTTGGTAACTTCCAATTCTTGAAATTGCTTCCGAAAAGCGTTCTAGCTGAGATTCCCTTGCTGGAACTTATACGTCAGCATTTCCAAATTCTATGGAGCCAGGCTCAAAGTGACTTAAGCACTTCGACTACACGCTTAAATAGATTGCATGTTGTCGTAAGGTGCTAATTTTCGCCGACTTCGCTTTCAACTTCAACGACTAAAAAATCCACAAAAATTATTCCCTCAACCAAAGCCGTTTCGATATTCTAAAACTACGTGACCAGTTTCCTATCAGATGATATCAAGCTTGCTAGCAAAACATTTCATCTTTGGAACGAAATTTCCGGTTGAAAAAAAACGAAAGTACTTATGTGCCAACCCAATATTTTCCACCTCTTCGATGTTTTCTGTGATTCAGTGTACTGTGACGTGCTTGTTTCTACACGCCGTCTGTGGTTTCGCGGCGACCCGTCTCTTCGAGGCCTTCATCGGTCTCATTCCGAGGCATGATATCCGCGATAACCATGGTAGGCCAAGTGCGCGAAAGCCTGTTTGCCTTTTTCCACTGGCACTTCTGTTTATCTGTTGACAAGATGAGGCCCATATCAATGGTAGACTGCACACTCTACAGCTCCGTAAGATTCCTTCTCCATCAGTAGTCCATGCTGAGGCAGTGCGCCACGATGGCTGCAAGAGGCGGCGATTGCTGTCGACTCATTGGTGGGGAGGGGGGCGGGCTGTAACATGGCCGCAATCCCGCCTTGGATCAGTGCAGGCTTGGCGAGCAACCGCCCGGCCTTACAGCCATCGTGTCAGTGTCTTGCTGCTCCACAGTTATATACTGCATATCGCACAAATCCTGATTATCGTAGGTAGCTGCAACTTCTGGTGTCGCATGCCCATCACCCATTCCAGAGCCGCGAAAACGGGGAAATCTTTGTGACCACGCCCTTTTGGTGGGAGGAATTATACAAAGAACGTGGAAACTTGTATTTGAGGACGATTCACAATGGCTAAAAGTTGCAGCTCATGCATTGTCGCGGAATATGTCCTTAGTGCTGTTGTGATTGGTAGCACGTGGGAGGCAGTTCCCATCCCACCCCCTGAAGTTCACCAACTTCTGGTATTCTCTTAACTCTGTCCTTTTCTTATACGAGGATCTACAATTGGACCTTAAATGCTAATAACCAGGGGCACATTTGCGGGCATTCGGAGGACTCACTTACGAGAGTGAGTATAGCGTCACCCAAATGGAGGTACTGCTGTTCTCTATATGATCGGCACCCTGAAGCTGTTCCCCCTTTACGATTTAGCCAACTGCGTCATTTCCATTGCAGAATCCCCACTTTTGCGCAGCATTTGATAAATGTCCGCCCCCAAGGTGATTAGCACCGGCCCTTTTATTGACCATTTTAATTTTTTCTACCCAACCTCGTTATTACGACATAAGTATCGGAAAGATTGAGGGTCGTTAAACGACTGCAAATTAATCTTCTGGGCAGCGAAGGCATACATGCTTGCTATCGTGCTTGCTGTCGGGTATTGCCTCGTATCACAGTTGAGTACGTTTGCAAGCTCGAGTGCACGGGGGCCTTCTCTGCAGGTCTTGACTCTTCAGTACAACCTACTGCTAATTTGCCCAGTTGTAGAATTCCCTGCCAGCCGAATAACTCGAACATGACTTTTTCTTTGATACTCGAAGTGTTTTTCGATTTTTCACTGTCCAGACCAGCTTGTGACTCATGCACTCCCCCCACTGGGAATAGAAAAAATTCCAATTTAAAAATCCTGAAATCAGCCTTCCGGCTGTTCATTGTCTTTAGTGAGTTGAACAAAAAGTTATTTGCCTAGTTGGATAACAAAGGACAATGCTTCTACCACACTGTGATGATAAATGCTCCTTTACTTGTTATTCTGCTCTGTCACGCTATTTTGGATGTTGTTTCGCCACAACAGCTTCCTTCTTTGCCCACTTTTGCAATCAGCACTGCCAAATATACACCCAGGCACAGATTGGGTTCATTTTTTTGGGGGGCGGGGGATGGGGAGGGTAGATCTTGGACTCATAATGTGTATCTTCTTCTACCGTATTCACAATGTAATCGATTGTAATCGATTTCCTTTCGTCGCGCCGTTCGTTCAACAAGCCTTGGATTTTGATGAAATGTATAGGTAAATCGAGAGCAGCATAAGCAACTATACTGGCTTGCTCTCGTATGACTGCACTTGTTGATTCGGAAGCGGTGGATTCACCGTCGCCTCTTCCTTCCAAAAGTCTACTGAAACGATTTCGTAAACGACTTCTCAGTGTTGATGGAAAAGCGAGTAAGCGAAATGTTTTTCGTGAAGAATTTGATGTTCATTTATTGATTCTTTGTTGAGTGCTCCACAGTTAGGCAAATTTCCTGTGAATTTTATGCCCTGCAAATCAGCGTTTGGCGTAATTTCATTTTTCGCATATTTTATTTTTTCCTTATTTAAAGGCACCGGGTTCGACTGCCTGAATGTAGATCCTGCCCATATTCATGTTGGGCGGATTCATAGCGGTAGAAGTGTGCCACTTTCGGCACTCAAAGGTGCATTTCAAGAAAGCTAGAAGCTTGTGATAGCTTGATATTACCGATGTCTCCGCCCACCAATTGACACGCCGCAGCTACTCTGCTCTTCTGCGGCCTCTCATTGAGATAGTGTTCGGTAATTTTGTAGAAATTTCTGAGCAGTCTTTCAGTGATAATATGTAGAATCTAATGGCGTTACGGCGCATATCAGGTGTGTGTCGAGTCGTGGTTATAGGAGAACGAAAATTAGTGAGAAAGAAATTTATCGGTAAGCCTCTTGCGGCGTAGTTTCGAGGCGGCGAAATCTGGGCGACCAATTTTACGGCTACGACCCTTACCGCTTGATTAGGAAATTAGCAGCTGGAAGCCCCGCTCGGTGCGACGTATAATTTCTGCACCGCGGAAAGAAATCAAAAAGAATATCGCGCTGAAAATCCTACTAGATGTTATTCAGTTGGGCCCTGGATGGACATGACTTTCGTTTTTGTTTTGTTTTATCTGACGCCACTCTGCGCCAGATAAGCGCAATCGTCTTTTTTGCCAAAACCGATGAAAACTTGCGTATAGTTACATTGCGGACGGGCGTGTTTCTAAGCGGGCCTTCTTGGCAGCGGTGCCAGAACTCGTTTTCCACGAGTTGTTCAAGCGAGCAAATGACAATACTCTATCATACCTTTCGTATTACTTGTTTTCTACTGCTTTTTGTCGCATGCCCGTTTCAACAAGAAGGCAGAGATTAGCTCAAAAAGGGTGACACACTCATACTGGCTGACACGCCCAACCGTCCGCAGCGAAGTAGAGTGTAATAGGTTGATTGATATCTCGCCATTTTTCGACAGAAGTGCAATTCAACGATTGCTAAGGCTGAGCTCGAGAGAACCACTGATTCCCTTCCCTCTGCTCAGCCATAGCAGAGCGCGTATGATTGGAGTGCCCTATATCAACGCCGAAACGGAGAACGAAAATGGCCTCAGCGTCACAAACAAGCTCGATATACGTGATCCGAATGTGAAATAGCTCCCGTATGCAAATTTTGATCAATTTTGGTAGGAGGTTTTGGTGCTTGCGCCAAAAATGGAGACCATGTTCGTGATCAGGATTCTGAATAGCCTCTGGGGCGAAGTCCTAGCGGAAATTTTCCCTAGAGTTTTTGGAGTCGTAATACTGGAATAGTGCCGACTTTTCTTACGCGACAATAAAAAACCTCGATGAAGGAACTACGTTCCACTACCTCGCGGAAGGTAATGGAAAACATCTATTCATCGGGAAGGTGCACTCAGTTGTACTTTCGAATAACCTCTAATTTATTGCCCTTCTAGAGCCTATCTCCATTGTTTCAATTTTTTTTCTAGATGAAAGTTCAGATTTTTTGAAAGGGTGTTGCATTCTCAAAGTAATAATTGGATTATCCCGAAGCGGAAGTAATAGCGTTGAATGTTAAGTGATGCAGTAACAAAGGCTAAAAGCTAATAACTTTACATTGGAGGAAAGTTCAGCTTGTGAAATTACTGGCTGATAAGGAGCTAAGCCACTTTCATACTTCGCGACTCAAGTGTCCAATCGCGCGATATTCAGATAACGGGGCTGTGAACGACCACGTTCCCATCGCTGCGGCTGCAGATTCAGCCACATTCCTAGGTGCTTTTCGTTCAGCGTTCCAACGAGTAGCGTCGGATCGCGGTCGGTCGCAACTGCGCGACTAAGTCGCTGGAGTCGCAAAGTATGGATTTTGTCTGAGAAAGCAAGATACCGTTGATTTTCAGGTGCGCTCCCAGCGACATCTCGAAGTTCCGATGATCAATCATCTCCACGTCGTCCACTCTATGTAGACATTCCGTTAGCAAATGGTTTGAATGACAAGCGAAAAAGCCCGGTGACGAGTGTCGTTGATTTTGTTCGAGGACGTAATCGCACGGCTTCGGTGAGTAACTTTTCAGAATTTTTCACCTTCGGGTAAGGTAGTCAAATTCGTGGAATTTTCATCCCCTGTTTCCATCTTGCTCATCTCTAGATTAGTTTATTACTCTGTTATGGAATTTTTTTAATGAAAATTCAACTATTGCGTAAAATAGAATGGAAATAGAAAAAATTACGGTTTTAGGAGACGGGGGTGGGCTTGAAATGGCCCTACAGGTTCGAGGGACGAGCAAGGCTGGGTCAAGGGATGAAATTTCCACTCATTTCTTTGTTCTGGCCTTTTTCGCGGGCGCTGGAACTGCTCCGATGGTCTAAGTTTTGAAACTGAAAAATGAAAATAAGCAGTTAGCAAGTTGAAATGTGAAAGAAAGCAGCGATAAATAGTGGTAATATTTGGGAGTACATTAATAAACAGTAGGAAACGTCAAAGAATTGGCAGCGTACGGAGTTGTTTGGGAATGGCCACAAACTAGCAACTATTTCCTAGGTACTTGATTCGACATATTGCAGCTCTTTAAATCAATTAGGTCCTGTCGCGAATACCGAAAACGTCTCATATGCGACGAACATTTTGCCGCTTTTGCTCAAGCTCTATGCTATTTTGCACAGTTCCATGTTACATGAAAGTTTCATTTACATCGTTGAGTATCGCAGTTTTCTTCCACTTTATTTTATTTCTTAAAATTTCCAGTTTCACGGAGTTTGTA
>MU915740.1:1387-16182 GCA_036418165.1 Cooperia oncophora
AGTGCAGTGCTAGATAACTTTGCGCTAGTAATTCTAGCCTTTATGACTATATGCAGCAGCTCTTAAGGACAGACAACCCCCCCCCGCTCAAGCAGTTCGTAGTCGTGCTCCCTTGTGCAAGTAGCCTAGCCCGCAGACTCAGAGGCTGTCCTACTTTCGCGACTCCACAGCGAGTGGAGGACGGTGCTGCAGCCGTCGAAAACTCTTTAGTTCTCACACCCGTTGGACCGCCAACCTAGAAATGTCCTCTTTACAGATAACGCGGAAGCGCTCAGTTCTTGTTAAGTGGAGGGGCGGGCATATATATTGACCGCCTGGAACATGCTTTCTAGGCTCCGGCTCCTAAGTGGTCTGATGCTGACGCCTGTAGCACGAGCTCGATCAGAATGTGGTTTAATTCCGAAGAAATGGGACAGTATAGGGTAAAGAGGGGTATGCGACAAGACAATCGTAGATCGCCGCACTGGTGGTCGCGTGCGACGTCGCGTCCGCAAACGTCCGGTGTCTATGGTCTTGTTAGATGGCGACAGTAGGCAATGCACAGCCCAAAATAGCCATGAATATCTACGATGTCATTGTTTGCAGAAAACTTGGTGCTTCAATCGGCAGGCGAACGCAAAGCAAGAAAGCGTCGCGTCCATCGCCGCTTGCCACAGAGTGACAAGTTACGATTGTCTTGACCGCCCCGGCAAACAATGCCGAAAGCTTTAATGAAAATAACCCACACTGCGAAAACTTCATTCTAGTCAATTACAGCGACAAAAATACTAACAATGTCAAAGCAAATATTGCTGGAAAATAAATATCAAAGCTGTTAAAAATTGCAGACATTTGATTCGAAATGCTCTCTAAACAATCTGACCAGTCACAATTCCAATATTATACATCAATTTTACAGTCTATTTACAATCTATTTAATCATAGTTGATTATGACGAGGAATCACAAGGCATCAGTCAAGCTGTAAAAATCAAACAAGGTGCTCAACTATAATGTACACACAAGTTTTCGCAAACATTTGGCTGGTTTACAAGCTTTGGTGAATGTTTATGAATCTAATGACCCAATATATTCCCCGCTATACATTCCACGGACTAAGCAAGTCTATAAAAAGAATTTTGAGGAACACAAGCAAATGTTTTGGAGAAAAGAAACAGCGAACTCAGAAAAGTTGCGTGGAAGGTCACTCAAACAATCCCATCCTGAGCCTGTAGCACAGTGCGTTGAGGAGCCGGCTGTGTTGCTGAATGAGCTGTACCGTTCGCTGCCTGAGTCGCATTATCGTAAGACGGTGGGGCATCGGTCGAGTTTGGCGGATTGGCACCAGATGAAGAGTTGTTATTCGGAGCTGGATCACCTGCTCCAAACACTATGATAATGCCAGGGTGCTGGAGTTTCTGAAAAGCAGCGAAATAGCTCCTACGTCGACAGGAGAATTATTCCATATTTCACGAGAGTCGCGGTACATCATCGGCGGGAGAACCAGAATCTGATCACTGGGTAGGACTCTGTTGCCGGGGAAGGGGGTCGTATTTGGATACCAGAGAATTTTCCTCCAGGTGTTGGCTTTTTCACCGTTTCAAGGTATCTTTTTTTAGAAAAACGGTATTTTTGGAAAATTGGTAAGATGTAAGAATTTGTGAAGATGGTGGGAAGGATAGAGAAAAGGTAGTATAAGATGCCACATCATGGCTCCAGTAGAGGCTGCGATAGAACGGTCTGCCACCGGCTGAGACAGGGATACAGTTAGCACGAGCGCATGAAACAGCAGAACACATTGGCGCTGTCCTGACCGCTCTTTGCCTGGACCGGCGACAGTTCAAAGGTTCGCACCTGCTGCCGCGCTCACAGCTAATACCTTAAACACGCTCATCCCAGGCGCGGTGACATGGCCTTTACAGTAGGAAGCTCAGAGCCAAGAACAAAAGTAGGAGACCGAATGCAAAGAACCGCAATACTCCAGTGTAACAGACAACTTCTACTGACAGTGAAAACGTTAGCAAGGAGAAAAAAAAGACTATGGATACTCACACTTTTCTCAGCGACACGCATCTCTAGATCATGAATCTGACGTTTTTCGAGATAATTCCTGCACCTAAATGAGATGACGTCACATTCAAGTTATTCTCTGCATAGATAATTTCTAAGCAACAACAGCTAAATAATAGCAACTGGGGTGTGCAGGTGCTGTTCTTTAGAGACAGACACCGCGCTCGAGTCCTCCCTTGTGCAAGTAAGTAGGACAGCCCCCAAGCCAGAGAGACTGTCCCTCGCGTCAGCTGTGGAGCCGCAAAGAAGTGGAGTCGGCTGGGTAGGCTCCGCTCCACTCTCGCGGCTCGCACAGCCGAGCGAGGAGCGAGCTTATCAGCCGCTGGAAGTTTTAGTTCTAACGCCCGCTCAGTTGGACCGTCTACTTGCTAAATGCCCTCTGACGGAGGGCCGCTCAGTTGTTCTTTGTTGGCGAGTGCGTTACCAGGGCAATATTGATATGCATGCCCTATTTGCTTACCACGCTCGCGCCTGACTTCTGCTATCGATTGGTTACATCTCTCTCATTGAGGCAACACATACAGTCAAGTTTCCAATCTCATCTCGCAAAGGTAAAATATGAGAAAATCATTAAGCCGACCTAACTTTTCGTGTGCAAAAGCTCGACGTAGTACCCTGACACACTGAAAGATGCGCGCTAACCTGTAGCGGTCTAATTTCAGCAGCCAAAGTATGAATAGATGGCTGGCGTGTGCGGAGTAATGGGTTCTTCCGGAATTTTGTTGAAATTTTCTGGTTTGCGTTTTTCAGGGTTTTCCTTCCTTGTTTTTTGTTGTGTAGACTCATTGGATGATATCCACTACTGGGAAATGTGATAAAGGAACCTGTGAGTCAGAGGTTGCACAGAGACCGCAGGTAGGTGTGACTGTAAGGAAGCGATTTTGTTTATGGCGCTCCTCTTGCTTTTTTTCTTTTTGATGAATTACTTACCAGCTACAGTTTCATAATCAAAAGGCAACTATCCATGACACCTTTATCGCGGGTGTTGATTCTTTAAGCAGCGAAACTAAAGCCGTTCATACTTTCGTTTTGCGTGAATTATCGAGCGAAACTGAAACGAGGAGCCATATCTTCTCGTAAATCGCTAAATTGATGACGCTCCCTATCTTTCTTTCGCTCAATCAATGAGGGTCTCCCATGAAGCGCAGATCCTCTCAGGAGCGCCGATTCTCCTAAACGCTAGGACCAGAGCCGATCAAGACAACGCAACTCTGAACTATCCTTTTCGGGCTCAATATTCCGATTCTCCCTGAACGACCGAAAGGCAAAGTATGAACACAGCCTTAGCCAGTGGGCGATTGGGAAACGGATTCACTCGCATTGTAACTTATGCTTGCTGAGAAAATGTTCAATATGAGAAATGTGAGTTTCGATTGATTCTTGGATGCATGGGCTACACCACAAACTGGCATAATCGCAACTTGAGTGCGGTAGCCTGAACGAGCGTCTTCTTCCTATTGCCGAGCTATTCTTTGGGGCACCGCAGCACAGACCTTAGAAGATCAGGTAAGCGAGCGCTAAATGCGACAGAAAAAAGCGAATCATTGGCGAAGCCCTAAAAACTCACTCTTCTACTTACCTTACTACAGCTGTGAGCATTACACCTTGTACACCCATAGCAAATACGAACATGGCCGTTACAATCACGTAACCCTGATCGACCACATAATTAATATAAAATATAGGGTAATTAGGGATTAGTAGAAGTATGACTACAAAGAAACAACTTACCGATGATGTCTGAGGAGGCACGGTCTTCAGATAGCTCAGAACGACAATATGATTTCTATAAGAATTCAACACTTGTACGGGAAAAAGTGAATTCTAACATTCAACTTACAATAAGCGATAAGATGAAGAAGAATGCTTCAAGTACGAAGTACCACCGTGTAAACGATAACGAATGGGACAAGATAGCGAGGTTGGCCATCTTTTATTCCACGAACAACGTACCAGTGAATCAACATGCCGCCAATGAGGAACAGCAGTAGACCGACTAAAATATGACCTTACGGATGAGGATGCTTGCTTTGTAAACAGTGCGCGTCATACGTTGGGATCCATCTCGGCACGCCTGCGGGGGGGGTCGTACTTGTTTTTTAGAGGAAGTTTAGTTGTTGACTTTTCTTGATATAAATTTTTTACTCTTGAATTTACTAATTTCTTCTCCTTCGGCGCTACATACGTCCCCTCCCCACGGTGGCGGGAGACGAACAAGACAATCGTAATGCGTCGCGTAGTAGCGCGCGACGTTTCGTGTGGCAAATTCTTGGTGCCGATCGGTTTCCTTGTTGTAGCAGATTAACACCCATAATAAACTCAAGGCGAAAACAAGACGCACGCCAAAAGATATCTGAATTTTTTCTCGTCCCTGACGCTAAAGTCAAACGACGGCAGGCAGGACAACACGTCCGTCGGATGCCGACGTTTATCCCGCTCGCCACGCCGGCCCATGTTCTTATGCGCGATATTACGATTGTCGTGTAACAACTCCTTCGATGGCAGTTTACATGGGTCCGGGGGGGGAGGAGGTGGGGATGAGACGAAATTGTGAGATTGAGGAGCGGAAAAATGGCAGGGCTCTGAAAATAATCAGGAAGGATAGCGGCGTAGGAATGGGGAAGGGATTCGGTAACAGATGAGGAATTTTTGGGAGGGATGCAGCAAATTCCCACAGTGAGGGCCTATGATGGGGTACGATCGGAGAAGGAGCCGCGGACAGTAAAGGGATGTCATGAGGGGCGCAACAAAGTCTGTTTATCTAGCGCTCTCAAAGGTCGAGTTTGGGGGAGGGAACGGATCACTTACTTTTGGAGATACGCTGAAGCTGATGGAGCTTAACTCGTCGCCACACGTGGAACGCCCCTCATCAACCACGGCCACGCGATAAAGACGGTGTACTCCACTTCATGAATCATATCCGTTTCCACGCAGATGCAAATACGTAATAAAGCTGCTAATTTACCGAACACAAGCTAAGAACTCACTGAGTGCACCTAAATCGATGCCTTTTTCATGATGATACCAGTCGAATTCGAAAAATACGGAGAGGAACAGAAAGATAACCAGTGACATCCCGACACCAGCAGATATCTTAATGAACAAGATTAGAATCTGAGCTTCACAAGAACACCTCCGAATACACGAGGAAAGGAACTAACTACTGCTGCTCGCTGTGCATGGGTACCAAATGCAGAGAACTCTGGGCTATCTTCACGGAACGGAGCGACATGAATAACCGTAGGAGGAGGGCGATCATCTAGTTCATCACCTGAGAATGATAATGGTAGAATTTACGAAAAAACAACGCGGTCTCATACGCTAGTCTCTTTGACCGCAACACTAGGTTCGTATTGGACTGCGTATCACAGTTGCGCCTAGTGTGTGGAGTTATACTTACCAGTCGACATGTAGCAGAAATTACCTAGGAAGAGGAGGATGAGCCAACCGCCGAGCGCCGCCGCCATGTTGAACGGTGTGGGTCCTCGTATGCCGCATCGCGTCCATCTGGCTCGGTAAACACCTATTGCTGTGGGACGGTAAATAATATAGCTAGCAACATCCCAGTTTTCCCAACTGATTGGCGGATTGTTGAACGAAGTTTTCACTGAAATACAGTCACCCCCAATGCGTCATACTAGTCGGTGGTGCTTGATCACTTTCTCCCCCTCCAATTACGACGGTACGTTCTACAAGGGCATTTTCATTCACCTGACCGCATTCTACCGTCCTCTTACAAGGGAGGTCGTTCAGGGCGTGGTGAGCTTTTTCAAAACGGTGTTGTGCATATTGTAGGGGTACATACGAGGACCACAAAACTGAGGTTCATTTTCGCTGCGCGCTTCTACGAATAAAAAAAACGTAAAAAATAGGTCGATGGTTCGGATCCCACCGAGGACAAAATTTTGCTTTTCTACAATTTTTCATTTTTTGGATCCATGTTTGTCTAAATAATTGGTCCTAACAAAAACATTCACGATAAACTGAACAATCCTACTTTTATGGAGCAAAACTGCTTTTTCGTTCATTCGTTATATGGCACAGATCTCAGTTCTTGCCGGTGCCAGATGGCACTGGAACCGAAAATAAAGTTTAGAATCGTGATCAGGACTGTCGATTACCCCTAGAAGCAAGTTTTGAGCGAAAATTTTCTTTTCGACTTGTTTTCTGGTTGTGAGGGTTGACCATTGGTACGCAGTGTCGAGCCAGAGTCCTCACATCTTCGTAACAGCGATGCGTATCGTTGGCGCTACGGACCCCGAACAACCCAATAAGCAGACCCAAGAAGGACAAAACAATTGTTTTGATCGAAAATTCGCTTTTAGTGGTAATCAGTGGCCCTGATCACAAATATAACACCTATTCTTGGCGTCCACGCAATCTGGGGCGCGCGGCATTTGACGCCCGTAATGAATAGCGCTGGGCTGAACGTTCGCCTGTTATTGGTGTACATAACGAATTCAGTGGAAAGAAGATGTGGCCCCAGATTGTCTATAATCGCACCACACCAGAATTACTAAATTCGCAATGAGATCCACTTATAAGCCATGAGGAATCAAACGTCCAGCAACAATACTTGTTCAGTATGTGCGTGAAAATCGAATAGTTGAATAGCAGCTTTGACTGCATGAAGGTGAAAACTACTCGGAAATGTGCCGCATAAATGGCATATCCGAAGTTCGTATTCGGCGCTAGATCGAGTGGCGTTTCTACAAATGGAAGCTAGAACAGCGAAATCAAAAAATGCAAAAAGCCGCGACGCAAGGGGAGCCGAACCATCAACCCCACCCCCACTGTCCGATTGCGAAACCTCCACTCTATCCACTAGGCCATCCGAGCTCGACGATGCGTAGCGCTCTAATCGTGATAAATTACATTGGGCAAGAAGCCGTTTCACGCTTGAGCACTAGCTGGGAGGCCGGCCCAAGTTGGAAGCTCACTTGCGCTGACTTTTCGCTTCGATTCAAATAGCCCCTTTATAAGGACCCCCCACTCAGCTACTGGTCAAAGTTGCAAGTGACCTACGCCGTATAGAGGCCCAAAACGGAGCAGATTCCTGAGATTTCTTTTCACTCGTTTTTTACCTTTCGTGGAAGCGCGCAGCGAAAATGAAGCACACTTTTCAGGTCCTTGCATGAGCCCCTACAATATGCAGAAAACCGTTTTCAGTCACGAGGAAAGCGCACCCACGCCCTGAACGACCTCGCCTTGTTAGTGGGCATTGTTCCAAGATCTAATCTAAACTCGATAAGCCCGCCAAAACCTGGAATACAGAACAATACCATTACTATACGAAAAGCTGGAGGTTTCGCGGCTTTGTATTGTACGCCTTCTTATGCTAATGCGGGGGCAGCGCATTCCATTTCATTAGGATCGTGTTGCTCTTATTGACAATGCTATGTGGCTTTATATCAATGATGGCTGGGGAGATGAGGGGGAAAGCCGACGCACAAGTCATCGTTATCATCCCTCCAGTCCAATTTAGCGTTTAGCGTACCAATCTAGCGTCCCGGAGATAGAAGGCTTTATTGGCCTGCGCGGAATTCGAACCCCGACCTGCTTGTGTGGACTGGCACGCTAGTTGCTACTTACGCCACATCCGCCTCATGACCTAGAGTAGAGCAGAAAATGGATGAGGCATTTCGGACTTCGCGGACGGGCGTCGACGCGCTGTAACGCGTTGCAAATTACTACAGCTGCAGCAGCGCTCTAAAGCTATAAGCGACTGCTGCCGCAGACGGGAATCAATCGGCGCTTGTACTTTAAAGAAGAAAGCATAACTGGAGGGTAGGCGCTGCCCTTCACACAATCTGGTACTCGCCCAGTCTTCTACGCTTTCTCAGAGCCTTAGCAGTCAGGGCCGATCGATACCAGACTGCCCAAATAGCACTGGAGCGCTGCTGCAGCTATTACAGCGCGTCGCGAGCCATCGCGAAGTTGATTGCTGCCTAAAAGGAAACAGGCGTATCCTAGAAGAACTGCACTGCAATCAACAATGAGTGCCCTTAAACAGAAGCAACTGGGACTCACCCGGTAAACCAAATCTCGAATATGTTACAACATTGTGATCCGCTCTGCTTTTGATCCAGTTGATTATCCGATTCATGTTCTGAGCACTTCATTATTATGAAGAAAAACAATGGGGAAAACGGCGCTATCCAGCGACTTGGAGGGGGGGGGGCATTTCGCACTTTGGAGATGTTGAGCCGTTCTGGTGGAGACCTGTGAAATCTTTGAAGCCCCGAAATGATACCGGTCACGGTCAGCAGACAACGGCTGCCAACTCTTCCAAAGAAAACATGCCAAAAGAGAACATCATGTAAATTCGTAAGAAATTCACTTCATGAACTACTTCATTCAGCTTACAAAAGTTGACAGGTTTTATCACAGTGAGACCTGTAAACCGGAAGCGGTGAAGCAGCAAAAGTACAAAATGCCCCCCCCACTGTCGCCGAATTTCGTCTTAAAAACAATAACAAACAAAATAATCCATTCAAAACATATATAAGATGGAATCTGATACGCGGCTGCAACAACAGCAACAACAATCAGCCACACAACCATCATTGACAGCACATTTATTCAAGGCCACCAATTCGATTATTTGGTTTGGAAACATTATTACTTTATCACAGATGAAAACTAGAATTGAAAAGAGAACAGCTAAAACTACATTTTAACAACAGTGTGCCTAAAAGAGTAGGCTCCTACTAACAATTAACCTATAGAGAGCTACCAGTATTTACAGAAATAATCACTACTAGAGACCAGCTTCACTAAAAGATACACAATTGTAACCTAGAACTATAATTTAAGTTGCCACGTACCTATTGAGGGCAGTATATTAAAGTGTCAAAGATACACGTTACTGCTAATCATTAAGTAGTTGTCGCATTGACTGTTTGGCCGCTTTGAGAGCTTTTCTCTCCAATGTAAGTCCTATTACACCGTACCATACGCAGAAAGCCATTACGACTGTCAAGGTGAACCTGGAAAAAGAGGGCATTAGCAGAGGTGAGGGTTAAGTGTGGGAAGATGGTCACGAAAGTGAAAGAGAGTGTCACAGAGACATCTCCCGGTTTGACGCACGTTCCGATAAACCTCAAACGAAACCCTCCTCTCGACAGCTGATTAGAACTGTGGACGAGTGTGTAAAGGGGCACTGTAGGCAAGGCACGCCATCGTTGTGATGATCACAACGGGGGTCGTATTTGACCGCGAGGGAGGGGGTCGTATTTGGTCTGAGAAAAAATTTTTTTGATAGTTGATTTTTCTTGTTTCACGGACGATGTAACAGGGGAGGGGGGGCGTACTTGGCCGTTCCAAAGGTCCATACAACTACTGTTTCCGATAGTTGAAAATGATAGTTAAATCCTGACGACCTCTCCTCCCTCCCCCGCTCGACAGCAAAATTTTGGGGAAAACCAGAAGGAAATTTCGGAAAACTGGTAGGAGGTTGGGAAAATCTGAGAAATTTTTTGTTTCACGCTGGGTATATACTCTCTCCTCCGCCCTCCCCTGATTGACAGAAAATTCTTTGCTGAAAACTGGGAATTTTTCGGGGATAGAGGATAGAATTAGGGGGGTCGTATTTTTCAGGAATCACATAACGCGATGGCGTGCGCTGACTATAGCTTCGGGCGAGAGACCACAGGCAAAGGGATGAAGGTTCAAAAAGACGAGTAAGACGGCAAATACGGTTCCAGAAAAGATGTGGACGCGACGATGGCATCTCTTGTAGGGCTGCCAATTGGTGGAGTTACTGTGGTAAGCGCCCCTCGAAACTTCGATGACCGTAAACACTACATTAGGCAAGGAAGGGATTCTGTTCAGCAGCTTATCGAGGAGGTGTGTCGTCAGAGAATAAATTGTTGAATTAGGTTTGCCGAGCATGTCGTATATAAACAGAAAAGCTATCTTAAAAAAACCTCTGAAACTCACCTCAATACTGACAGGAGCAGAGAAATAAGCGGAAAGATCTGGTCCAGGAATAAGGATAAAATTATTGTAACCAATATGAATATTGCACCACAGACAAACCACGTGCGATCAGAACGGGCTCGTCGCTGCCCACCCGATACTATCCCTATCGCCTCGATCAGCAGTGGCCGATTCGGTTCCCATTCACATGACAACTGAAATATTTGACAACTTTATCTAGTAGAACATTTCGCTAGTCCTTTAAAGTAGGTAAACAGAGTACAGCATCGTGATAGGGCACGTCGTAGGTTGGGGAGGGGTCGTACTTGGTCACTGAAAGGGTAGGGTCAAACTACCTTTTAAGTAAAATGTTTCAGGTTGATGATTGTCTCAGTTTTTCCTTTTCAAGCGATACATCCCACCTCCTCGGCACGGTAATTTCTTTCGGAGAAGAACTGGGGAATTTCTAAGAAATAAAAAAAAACTAAAGGCTTCCGTTAAATGGTTGGGAGGGTTAAGGAAGGTAGGTAAGATGGAGACGAGGAAGGGGGGGGGACGTTTCAGAGGAGGAAATCCCGAGGGACAGGGTCGCATTTCGCAAAAATTTTCTCCACACTAGGACGTGCACTGATCGCGAATTGTGAAATGGTCTTCTCGGCATGATCCCTTCCCAATTTCCCCACTTGGTACGACTCCCAGCAACGAAGTGCGACCCTCTCATGAGGTTTTTACAGTACCTTATAGGCGAAACCGTACACCAAAAAGCTGTAAAGGAAGTTCAAAGAACTCGAACATCCTTTAAAATGTGAGCACTTAACACGTTTTTGAAGCTGTTTTGTTATGATAACTGCTGTTTAACGCCGCAGTACGCGTTCCGAATGTTATCACAAGAATGCTGAGTTGTGGGCAAAAGTCGTGCCCCAGGCGGGAGTCGAACCCGCACCTCACGCTTTCCGGGCGAGTGCGCTATCCGTTACGCCACCAGAGCCGCTTTCAGAGGCATAGAAGCCGTTTAGCTGAGAGGGTAAAAGCGGCCCTGGTGGCGTAACGGATAGCGCACTCGCCCGGAAAGCGTGAGGTGCGGGTTCGACTCCCGCCTGGGGTACGACTTTTGCCCATAACTCGGCATTCTTGTGATAACTTAACACTGTGTCCCCGTAGGTACGACGCCATGCCCAGAAACTTTCGCGATCTGTACTTCGAAGTTAACGAAATACGCCCCTTATTAGCAAACGAACAGGCAAAGAAGCATCGGAGACATGGCGAAGTTCACTATCGAAGAAAATCTCCACATACTCAGTCAGCTGAGAGAAAAGTAGCCGCAAGAAACGACAACAAGCACTTTTTCCCCACATTTTATCTATTCCTTCGCTGTTATTCAAAATGCGCAACATATTGATTTGCCCACGTCCACTAATGGCATGCACGAATGATGCACAGTACCTGACTGAGGAGGTTAAACTCATTCGCATTGGCGAGGTAGCGATTAACTGATCATCGCCAAACATTGGGAATCCAGGAACGAGTTTCTTAATGTAGAACGTTCCTCCTACTGAACTTGATTGTTCCAGGAGAATGGGCTCACAGGGGAAGGATCAAAAATGGAGAGGTGAGTATGAGGTCTGCGCGAGGTTATGTCATGTTATGTTTATTAACGGCAAGGCCATGTGGCAAAACAGAGTAAATACAATTAGTGGAAAAAACACAACAATGTGAAGCAAAACAACTACTTAAGCCATCAAACGGAGACAATGTGACATCAGGAAGCGAGATACCTTTCCAGTGTGGCTTTGAAAGAGGTAAATTCATTGGATGACCTTCCCAAGGAGAGTAGCGAATAGAACCTGCCAGGAGTTCCATAGGCTACCCTCCTTGAGAAGCTCATCCAATAAACTTATCTCTTTTAAAGCCACTCTGGAAAGGTATCTCGCTTCCTGATGTCACATTGTCTCCGTTTGATGGCTTAAGTAGTTGTTTTGCTTCACATTGTTGTGTTTTTTCCACTAATTGTATTTACTCTGTTTTGCCACATGGCCTTGCCGTTAATAAACATAACAAGGTAAAAAAACATGAGCTATAGACGTTTTCTGAATCGATCGATGCTATTACCTTCAAACTTTTAGCCACATTTTCTGCCAAAAGAAACCACTCTGAGAATCTCCATAAAAAAGTAACACCTCCAAAAAGGATCTATTTTGGGTTTATCGATATTAAATAAAGGATAAAGTCTTCGCCGTTGATCAATCCCTTTGTGGGATGCGGCACGCATTCTACTTCCATTCAGAATCGTAGTGGCTTATTGAATGCGATGTGGCCTATACAATGACTTGCGGGGGCCAGCCGATGTACAAGTCAGTGTTTTTATCCTCCCAGACGAATCTGGTACCAATTTACCGTCCCGGAGGGTAGAAGGCTTGGTTGGCCTGGCGGGGTGTCGACCTGGGATTCGAACCCAGGACCGCGCGAGTGGTAAGCGCGCCACTTGTCACTACCCTATCGATATTAGGTTAGGGGAAAACGAATAAAATAAATAAGTCGATTAGTTAGATCAAGGTCATCCAATAAACCAATAGATGATTGTTACTGTATATCACTTATTAGAATAACGAGGGAAAGATGGACTTACCTCACGCTCTTCACTTGCAATCCTGAAACGAGCATGTACAACAACCGTGATCAGAAATAGGTTTTAAGTTCATCTAGTGTTGGGATCTCAAACAAGTGTCTTCATTCAAACTGTACAACAATAGCTGTGTCAAAAAGTCTCATCCATTCACTACCCTAGAGGCTATACGGGATTGGGGCCAGTAATCCTTGACATTTATTGTAGATGAGCTCTAGGAATTCATATAAAATGACCAATGCTGACCCTATTAATCTATGCTAAATACTTCATTTCTACTACTGCTGTCCCCCTGGATAGCTGCTGTTAGCGGTGTTCTTCCTCAACCTTGCACTCTGACCCCTACCTTACCTTTTGTGTAGAGGATCTGACATTTCCTACTTTACAAGGCGTCTGACTGCCCAGCATTATGTGGTAACTGGACACTAGATATGGGTGTTTTTTACGTCAGTTTTTAGCGCAAGTGACAATGGCCCAGTCCGGGAAAAGAGAAGAAACCAAAGCCTCAACCAGTATTCAAGAAGATCATGTTGTGCTACTGTTGGAAGGGAGTCGACCGTTAGAGACTGCTGCCATACCATACTGAGCAAATAACTGGGCCGAGTGGCAGCTAAAATAAGAGGAGGAGCAAAGAAAAGCCTCATTCTTGTGTGACATTGAGCGTCTA
Organism: Cooperia oncophora; assembly: GCA_036418165.1. Taxonomy (NCBI): domain Eukaryota; kingdom Metazoa; phylum Nematoda; class Chromadorea; order Rhabditida; family Trichostrongylidae; genus Cooperia; species Cooperia oncophora. The sequence continues at coordinate 14,646 of MU915740.1, forward strand.
CACGCTGATCAAATGAAACGTCGCGAAGTTGACTCAAATGAGCGTGCGCAGTCTGACTGGACGGTTCTTTCCCTCTGTTACGCCTGCCACTGACCGCGTCCAGATCCAATCTCTTTTCGTCTTCGGCTGCATCCCAGTGGGCGACGCCAAGGAGAACGTGACTTCAAAATGCGATCTCTAAAAGTGTTTTTCAGTTGCTTGGCATGGCCCATGTTTTTTGAAACGAAGGGGGGATATCACGTAAACAGGGACGCGGGCAACGTGCCGTGGATAGCGATAGAGTACCACAGAGTACTCTACCGCTACGTTCACGCTACACGATTTGGTCGCCCTCTAGCGGATCAAAGGGATTGGCGTCAGCGATTCCCTTCTGACTGCAAGACCAAACATACGCGTTCAGAGCATTCAGCTCGACGACAGCTATGACACAAATCAGTTGAGACAGAAACTAGAATATTATGGAGAAAAGCAGTAGGGGCACTGGAAAACCAGAACTGGGGATTGAAACTCAGGAAAATATCTCCAAAATTTGGCGGCCATCTTAGTACAAGAACTTTACAAAGGGCCTTACAATAAGTAAAAAAGGAAATTGGAGAAATGAGTTGCAAGTAACTAACACCATGAATAATTCAGCTTAAACTGCCACTAATGGGAACTTATAGAAATGAAATCAAACATAACAAAAACAACACCACACACCTTGTTCATTGCTATATCGCACTGTTCTAAAGAGACAGACATTCGAACACCTTTGAACAAAATGTAGTCAATTCGTTTGCTCTCGTCCTAAAAAACATATGAATGAAGGAGGTATGAATAAATTTTAAATAAAGTAAATGAGTAGTAGACAATCGGCAAATAGCAAATACAAGTGAGCAACGAAAATGGCAAATAGCAAATATAAGAGAGCAAATAGATTGAGAAAATTGTAACGAAAATAATTTGTAGTAAAAAATATCTCATAAAAAAGATTAGCTCACATTCTCTTTGTATCTCTGCTCGGAATAACAGTTATCGGACGGTCACACGTCCCACCATGCACCACTCCACGATAATTACTGAGAGAAGAAACTGATGCTGCGGCTCCATCTGGAGAGTCAACTGGATGAGCAAGTCGCCATGCATCCAGGAGACGAACTTGGGAAAGAATTAACCTAAAAAGGAATATATTCGGCACTCAGGAGGACTTTACGTCCATCCTTTTGCGAGTTTAGTTATTACAAGAAAGGCGTGTTATAGGCAGAAGTCTTGATCCCCGGTGGTACTTCTAGCCGCACCTCACGCTTTCCAGGCGAGTGCGCTAACCGCCACGCCACCAAAGCCGCTCTTACCCATCAAACTAGATGGGCAAGTTGCCTGCATCCGAGAGACGAACTTGGGAAAAAGTTAACCTAAAAATGAGCTCACTTGGATGTCAGAAGAACTCTGCGTCCCATTTTGAAGCTGTGCTAATGACCAACTTCGGGACGGAGGACTTTCTATAGAAACATTGACAAGAACTTGGAGCTCAGTTATGATTACGTCATCAGTAAACGAT
>MU915741.1:0-14985 GCA_036418165.1 Cooperia oncophora
GATACGCATTTATGGGGAGAATCGGCTGACCGGCAGGGCGAAATTCCAGCTTCGCAAGCTCTCCCTCTTCAATTGGGTGAAGCCAGCAAAATATATATTCGAAATCAACCCTTCTCGCGAGGCGCCGAAATCGCCTGCGCCGACATCCCTGTCGATACCTATCAAAACCTTGCCTTGCGGATGCACTGAATTTGCAGAAGTCGCACGGTGTCAATGTGTTCAAGGGGTCAAATTTGGATCGGTTCTCGCTCGTGCAAACCGAGCCTTCCGCCTAAATCGGTACCAGACTCGTCTGGGAGGATAAGAACACTGACTTGTTTCCCTCCGCAAAGTCTCTGCATAGGCCGCACAGCATTCACTAAGCCAATACAGTTTAACTGGAAAGCGATTGTGCCAAAAGAGATTGATCAGCGGCAAATCCTCCATCTTTTATCCTTCAGGTGGTCATAGATGCCTTCCGTACCATTAATCCACAGACAATGGCCCTCAACCAAGAACCGCGGCAGACTACCAGTAATCTCGGTCATCTTCAAAAGCCTAGTATTCAGGTGTGTGGGTTTTTGTACCTTTTCGAGTTTTATTTGTTTTAGGCTGATTTCTGAAGCTTTTTTTCAATTCAGGCCTTAATTCATGGACTAAATCGACATTACTACTCAATACCTATCGCTTATCGGACTCATGATCTAGAGCAAAAGGTACTAAGGACTTCCCCGCTGTTACCTGTTGCTTTCATTTTTACGGTGATAGATGCTCAAGTTCCACTCTCCTTCTTATTCTGCCCTTATTTTCAGATGTTATTGAATCTTAACAAGCAATCTTGGATGGATTCATTAGCAGTTCAGAATTATACTGGTTGTAGTGAAAAGAACAAGGACAGCATGACTGCTATGCTGAAGCTCGCTAAACTTTACAAGAAGGTAGGTACCAGTCATGCTATCCTTTTGTTTTATGTTCTGCATTTCCGTTCCTGATGTGCTGGTATTTTGGAGGCGGCGGGCTGGGGGTTGAGCGTTCTTATGTTATTCTTCTCAAAATATTATGCTGGGTTTTTTATCGCTCCATTTCGCCAAACACAAGCGCTGATCTGGTCCATCTAAGAAACACTCGCTTAGAGCATTTCGCCGATCTGCATTCGTGGCTACTAACGCTTCGAAAACACGCCACTCTTACGATTGGGTTTATTATCTATTGGTTGTTTTAAACATTTTGGAAACTTGTTTGGAGTTCACTACGTTCCTCTGGCTATTCGCGTATTTTATTCTTTTTGGTAAGCCCTTCAATACGCAATAACACACGTTGTCCTGTTTTCATTACTCTGTTGGTCATTCCTTGATACAAAATGGTGGTCAGAGAGGGTAAATATTGATGGATAACGACTGATGGACTCTAAAGGCGTCTCGCTTGGCGCTTCTTCGCGAATCGTTTTATTAGGTGGGCTTCGTTCCATAAAGTACATGAACGCGAGACGGCCGAGGGGCGTGTAGCAAAAACACTGACTGCTTGCCAAAAGTCAGCTAGCGCTCAAAACCAACTGTTAAAATGCCTATGAAACGTCATCCCTGGCGCTGCTGCGGAGTGATATCTCAATCCTTTCGCTTGTTGCATGCTGCAACCCGCTCTTCTCGGTAACCTCAGCCTCTCGGAATGGAAGCCGCATGCGTCTCTGTTTACGAAATGGGCACATCCTATGCTGGCAGCCAGCTGATTCTTATTTGGGATGATGAATGTGCGGGCCGTACGTATACTCTCAGTGCTATTTGTGCCTTTTTGGGTGCCGGTACGTCAAACAGGTCACGGTAATAAGTGTTTGATTGAGTTTGTCATCCAGTAGCAAGACTTGTTCAGTTTGTTGAATTCTTGTGCCTTTGTTACTTCAGCTCATTTTTATTTTTTGCATGCGGTGTGTATTTCCTCTTCTGTTTAAGGCTCTTGAAGATGAAGAGAAAATGACCGACGAAGAACTTGCCATTAAGAATGTTGGGAAGCAAGATCCTAAGAGACATCTTGGAGAGGAGGTGTGTAGCTGCTTGATTTTGATCAATCGTCCTTGTTTTTACTGGCAGGGAGTTTCATTAACAACTTTTCTTCAGGTGACGAAGATGTTGAGTGATAATATTGTGCAAAATCTCGCTGGGATGATGGATACTACTTCATTCCAATGACTTTCTAATTACGTATTAACTTATATTTCCTTTTTTGTTACAGCCCGAATGAAATGTTTTTCTGTAGAATACGGCTTGCCATTGACCTTGCTTTTCTATTCATTTGAACGTTTGCCTTGACTTTAATTCTGATGGTTCCAATCACTGCACCCAGTTGAAAAAAAGATGCCAGCTAAAAGACGTGGAATTCCAATGGGGAGTTCGCGCTCTCCATTGTCATCGGGTTTGCTGCGAGCGAGAGCGTGTTTAGAGCCGCATTCTATGCTCCAAAAAATCCGCGTGAATCCACCAAATAAGAAACTGCAGCATTGGAGGGAAAAAGGCTGTATTCGCACAAGGCGAGGATTATAATAATTCCGGTCTAATCTTGGTCCTCAATTACGCCATTTCCCACAGTCCGGATTCGTTCTTCCTTCGCAAAAGTCCTCACGTCCAAACATCAGCCATAACGCTTCCCCCCCCATCCTCGGATGCACGACCCAGTTGCAAGGCGTGAACCAACTGTGCTCGGGTGACATGCGGCGCAGACACGAAAGACGGCCGCCGCCTCAGAGTGCGTTTATACGTTGCGTCAGCGCTTTGAGCGCTTCGAAACTACGGCAACATTTTGAGCGTCAGCACATGGCAGCCGTACGGCAAACGTACTTAACGACCATGAAGATATATCACAGTCGCGCAAAAAAAAACTTGGAACAAGAAACCCGATGTATATATAAAATACCAACAATCAGCCGTGCAATCCGTTAACTAACTGCTGCTACCGTAATGCACGTCTAATGTGCATTCACAGCTGCGGCTGCTGCGCCAACTGTAATTAATTTAACTTGCTCTTCTCTGGCATAGATAACATCAGCTCATACGACAAGGGTCGCGATCGACGCGATCCAGGCTCATGTCTCTTTTAGGAGGAGGAATTAACGCATTGCGAGCCCCCAGGACCAGGCAATACAGCAAAAAATCACAAACCCCGCCGTTCGGTATGACTCGCAACAGAGAGAAGTGTTTATGCGGCCTCGGTCCAGAGCGAGAGGTTCTCGATAGAAGCGAATTTTTGTTTTTTCATGGACATGAGTTAGTTCCAACATAACTTAGACCGCAAAACTAGACGAAGTTGAGAAATGGAAATTTTCCTCCTTCTATTGAGGACATTATATATTTTAAGCCTAGTATATCAAAGAACACTCGGCGCGGTTTTTGATCCGAGAGTTTACTGAAAGCTGCAACAAGAAGGTCTCTCAATTACACAAGCCACACTTCCATCCAGAACCCCAGAAGGCTTTCTTCTCTTTCGCTTGATAAGAATGAAACTTGAAGCACAGGAGCGCTGATCAACCTTCCTATGTAACGCGCCACTTGTTCGTCTTGCAAGATCACAGTGACATAGAAATATGGACCCATAAGAAGCGCGCTTTATATAGAAAAGAACAACCTGGCGCTACAGCTGATCGTTCCGTTATCATACTTAGACAAGCATCACTTTCTATAATAGCTATGTAGTTCATTTACACTACATCAATTTATCATGAAATTGCAATCCGACGGAGTTTACGGCACTCCACGGCGAGGCACGAAAGCGATGCAGTGCTTCACTAGTTCTGCCACAGCTTTGCTCATTATTGACGCCTGTACTTACGACCCCACCCCCTCTGCCTTCACTCGCCTACGACCGAACGACTCACCTTCAGTCGCCGCATTTCTTCGTAAGCCATCTTTAGACCGTGGCTTTCCCCCCTCTCCGCCTCCCGCTTTCCCGTGCACGCTTGCACCTGTAACAAGGATATATGAGGACAATGCAACGCATATTGCCCAACACGCTACAGGCATTGTTAGACCCACAATGATAAGTCTCTTTTTAAGGCACGCTTAGTAACAAATCATGAGTTTCGGTTGTCGTACGGTGAGGAGCTGGCGATCACTCCTGACTTAGCCTAGAACGGCGTCTGAAGTACACCAGTGCCCAATGATTGAACCAATTAAAGATAAATTTATGATACAAAATCGAACGTTTACTATCCCTTTTGGCACAATCACAGCCATTTTCTTTGCCTTCACTTCATTATAGTTGGCGCAGTAGCCACAGTGTGAATATGCATGAGACGTGGACTACGGTAGAAGCAGTGAGTACGCAAAATCGCCACGGCGTGATTAGCTGGATATTTATTATTATAACATCGAACAACCCCAAGCTCGTGCGCTTTCAATTAGTTTTTACATACAAGGTTTTAAATTGCAGCATCAAAAACTTCGTTTGGCTCAGATAGGAAGCTACACCTTAAAAGCTATAAAAAATTGCGTTGGTTGAATTCCGTTACCGGCCGGACAGAATTTGACGATTAGCTCGATGGGGCATCCACCCACGCCTTTCTGATATTGGACCGGTTTTACAAAATTCTACATGCTGTTGGGAGCAAACACTAGGTCTTACGAGTGTTAAAAAAAAGAAAGGAAGAAGGAGTGAACACGCCAGACAAGTGCTGATATTCTTTTCCGAATTGGGATCTCCAAACAGCAGAAATGTGAAAACGGTCCAGCTATCAGAGCTGGCAGCAGCATGCCGAGTAATTGTGGCGCGCCTTGACGATAATATAATCTTTTCCAAAAATTCGTTACCCACAGGTAAGGCAATACGGTAACTCGAATAAACCTTTACTTTTGGATACTTTTTGGAACGACATTTTAAGGGCTAGTTGACTTGATTTGATGCAAACAAAACGTTCTCAGCTTGCAATTCTTTATGCAAAATTGTATGCGCGAAGAACTATCTTATAAACAGCTGCCGCGACTTGAACTGTGTCTTCAAGTGTTTTCCGCGACTGTCATGCATATAGCGTGATAGGAATAGATCTAGCGCGCCTTCGCCCGCGTCGTCAGTGAATTTGAGCTCTTTGCCGCGCCGCTCCTGTCTCAGCGGAAGATCGCGCGTAAGAACCGCTCGACGTACGCTAAGAAACGCTTAATCTTATTTCCTTATTACTCTTCGTAGATAGCAGCAGAAGCGCTCCAAAACACTGAGCGTGCGCACGCTCAAAACCGTGAACGCATAAATACATGGAATCCAAGCCTCAGGCTCCCCAGTCCATCGCCCGAGGATGATATATTATAAATTGTATTCGTGCTCGACTTCACGTGGCTCCAAACCTCCAAAATATTTCAAGCTTTTAGAAATTTGTTGGGCAGCGCAAAAAATGGTGAGCACAGTCCAAAAATTTTTCATTAAGATGGAAATAAAACGAGTTCAGTCAACCATTTTAACGCAAAACTACCAACAGAAAAAGGAATCCGTGAGAAAACAAACTACCTCTTTCACCCAAGCGGAAAACACCCTCGCACGGAAATCGCAAGCTCCTACAGCGAGCAAGACGTTGTTGGGATGCCAGTCAATGCAATTCACTGTAGACCGGATAGGTTTCCTGATTTGTTTAGCAACCCACCTGGAAAAAACTTCAGTTGTTTCTCAACAGAACTAAACGAGAAACAAAACAAGGGGATTACCAGTCATTTTCTCTTTCATAATAGCAGACCGAAACCAGTTTTGAGCCGCTTCCGACAGCAAATTTGTTTTCTTCGGGCGACCATTTCACGCAGGTCGCAGCACGTTGGAATCGGACCTAAGATACAAATGACATATGGGGTGAATCCACAATGACGTCCGGACACTCACCAGCACCAGCTCCGGCTTCCAAACACCTTTGTCGAATGTCCAAACGAAAGCATTCTTATCTCTCGAGCAGGACACTATCCGGTTGGTGTTGGGGGCCCAGTCAAGGCCAGTGACTGGAAGGTCATGCTCAGACAGTGTGCATGTGTTCACCCAATCGCCATTTCGCCAGGCAAAGATGTGAATCTCGTTACTCGAGGCGGAGACGGCAATCTCTGAAAAAAAGATATGAAGAAACTGGGTAGATAGGGTTGAAAAACATGAGGATGATAAAAACATCAAAATAGAATAAAAGATAATATTCGCAAGAAAATAAAAGACGAAACTCGAGAGCACTGTGTTTGAGAATGGAAACAGATATATACTGGATTAAATGAGGAAAATCCACTATGAAATCTGCGGAGAGTAACCTATGAGCATCCATCTACCTAATATACTTCGTGTTTTATTTGTTGGACAAAACTCTTCGAGTTCTTATTTGACAACGTTTCGACCCTTAGATCCTTCCTCAGGTCTAGAATACAAACAATCAAATCTCATGCTCAAGCACCAGTACTAGAAAAAAACAAATCGTTAATAAGTGACCGATTATTAAGACAAAAGTTACTGGATACTAGGACGGATTCCTCCCGTTGCATTCAGGTGGCTCCCGGGAAGAACCCGTTCTCCTGGACAATAACTTTCGTCTTAACAATCGGTCAGTGGCTAGCGATTCGTTTTTCAGTAGTCTCTTGTAGCTTAGCTATTTAAAACTTATGTTTACGCATGATATTTGATTGTTTGTATTCTAGACCTGGAAAGGGCTTAAGGGCCGAAACTTCGTTAAATATAGTGTAGTTCGCTGCGGACGGTTGGGCGTGTCAGTGCGGCTGCGTTTGGCGCGGTGCCAAACTCGTTTCACCAGTTGTTGAAGCGGGCAAGTGACAATACTGTATAATATCCATCAGAACGGCTTTGATGGGGGTGACACACTCATACTGGCTGACACGCCCAACCGTCCTCAGCGAACTAGAATGTAGAAGCTCAAAGAGTTCTGTCCAACAAGTAAAACACGGAACGGTTCTATACACAATGAAACTCAGGAATCCTATGATCTTACCTATGCAACACTACTTTTCAATCTCACCACAATCTTGCCACTGAGGAAATAAATAATCCCAAAACTGAGTATTTCCAAACTGAAATAAGATAATAAATTGCTCACGTGTTCGGTCTTTGTTCCAAGCGTGGCACGTAATAGGTCCTATTCCGAGATTCCAGTGCTGCACAGGAGTGTCCCTCATCTCTGAAATCCACAGCCCTTCTTGTTTTGACTCTCTCACGTCCAGAAAAGGACCAAACACTGCAAGGGATGAAAGAAATCTAGACCCTTGACAGGGGTAACAGCCGGGAACAGAAAATACAATTAAGCAATCTGCAGCGCATCAGTAATTTTATTCTATTTTACATCTGCGCTCAACAAACGTTAGTAAGCAAATCGGTCGTGTAGCAGTAGCTATCAGAACAGAAATATAACGCTATAACGCAAAAATAAAAGTTGTTTGCAGGAGTTTTTATGGGAGGAAAACTGAAATACCAGTCATTGACCACTATCCTTCAAAGCGTGTTCATACTTCGCGATCGAGCGACTATTCGCGCGATTTAATCGAGTGATTCGATCGCGCCTTTCACTCGAACGATAGGATCGCGAATTCTGAACGCGGTCTAAACGCGCCAGTGAGCTCAAGAGTAGAACGAGCAGAACAGATGTGGCGACAAAGGTTCGTCCGAGGGAGGACGAAACAAACCACCCAAATTCACTTCTTCGATACATTCTTGTTTGTTTTACCCCACAACAACAAAGTAACTAAGAGTAGAGTACAGATCGCATCAATTGATTCAGCTTTTATGACAACTGCAACACCACCATCACGTTTTCATCGGTTCGAAATTCTGAAATGTACGGTTTTCTAAAGTACTGTCCGCTGCGGATGACCTCAGTGAGCCTGGATGTGGCACGCCGCCAACGCTTCCTTCAAAACGACTGATACGAGCGATATGATACAGTCGCTGCTCGCTTCAATAACTGGTATAAAACGGATATCGCGCCGCTCTAGCCCCTCTCCCTTTCAACGAGCCCCATCTTCCGCAGCGAACCCGTGCCTAGCCATGCCCTCTTTTTCTGAAACGCCCCATCATCTACAGCGATAAAGACGGTACTTTCAGCTACGACGAAAAAGGGATTAGATAGCAGGGTGGGGGCTCGTTTCAACGTATCCAGAACAGACACCAATATGAATGATGGCAAATCCCAGGACTTCAACACTATGACGCTGGAGAAAAAGAGGGTTTCATATAGAAATTCATGGCTCCACGCTGATGGTAGGGCACAGCTTTCTCACTTAAGAGAAAATTTTAGAACTGATCTTTTCTGTAGACATATAAAACCGAATAAACTGCAATGAGCCGAGCTTTGACGGCCATTAGAATTCTTAAAGAGCACTATATAGGAGGACGAAAAAGAGAAGAACTTAATTGTCAAACGTACATTTCACGCCAGCGAAGTCAGTCGTCTCGCGTCGCGGTCATTGCGCGGCGTGCGTTGATCGATTGAATGTGGATTCCTGTCAGATGATATTGACAATTAAGTTCTTCTGTAATAGACAAGACTTAATATTTCATATATTTACAGGGAATCCACATTCATTCGCGGCAATGACCGCGACCGCGAGGACGATCGGACTTCCTGCTATGGCGATGAAATGCTAACGTTTACAATTAAGGTCTTCGATTGACGAAAAGCTATTGCTTATTTGACTGGATTCAGGGTGAGAACGGATTGCGGACAAGGCCAACATCGCGACCACAAAATGCGGTAGTGAGGCTCAAATACGTATTTGAAAGTGGTAACTTGACATGTCAGTGGCAAGCAAAAGAAACCGTCAAGGCAGTCTAGATAAGCTCCCATTATTTAGGATCACCAGGCACGAAGACATATGAGGCATGAGTACTGTGTTCAAACGATCAGTCCAGTTTGTGACGACTTGCGCCTCGTGCAAATGCGGTCTTAGCTCCAACCCAACTCATGCCACTATAGTTTCGGAATCCGGAAGCGCCCAAGAATGTTCAAAACCGCAATGAAAAGCCCTTTGTTGGAGGCAAGGCTCGACATCCCTTCACCACAAAATGGTTCAATAAACAGAATGGGGGCGGGGAGAATTATATCAAAAGAGAATTCAAAAGAAATGACTGTTCTACAAGACTGTCAGGGCGACTTCATGGGCCCCCAAGGTACACAGGATGCCGTCAGCCGCGGACTGGCACGACTATTTCCAAGGAGGACGCGACGGCGGCTGTGCGTCGTCTCGCCGTGGGAAGCGCCAATTGTTCCGGAATCGGGGCAGTAGCTACTCGGCACTGCTTGTTACATACTCTCGACCTCTCAGGAGTGTCGAAAGAGTTGTAGCTGGTCAATTCAAGTAAACTGCTCCCGTCTCCTAAAAATGGTCGTACCTGCAATTCGACACTCTTCCGCTTCTCACCACTAGGGTTTTTCCTCAACAAACCTCAGGTTGGCTGCCATGATGTGACACCAGCTCTTCCGGTTGTTCAGAAGGTACATGAAGCAGGCGTCTTCTACTGTCTAGGAGGCTACTATTAATGCGCATTTAGGCTGCATGTGCTACGAATTTGAATACTTTCCAAGTTCCGGCAGTGATTTGATCCTGCCCCTCCTTATCTACGGGGCATTTTGCAGACCGACAGACAAGTCGAGGCGTCAACAAACCTATTATTTTCTATTCGAGCGGGATAGAGGGTAGTCATGCATTTGTCTGGCATAAAAGTCTAGCTTTTTGCAACGATAGAAGCAAGTCGTACCGACGGCCAATGCTCTCTCTCCTCTCGAGTAATAGTGTGCCACCAAACCACTGGTTTCTAATGACGATACAAAGATGTCCAGTCCGAGTTGACTCCAGAAAATCACTTGATCACAATCTCAACGGAAAATGACATCTCAGAAAACTCTGGCCGGAACTCCGCGCTTAATGCACAGGATTGCGGCATTTTGGAGATTCTTACACTTCTCGTTACCTTGTACCTGTGCGAAATCAAATTTCCTCCACACTTCAAAACTTAGAAGGGATTTCTTTTTCCGTGTTTATCTTTCTATATTATCTCACCAGTTTTGTGAAGTATTTTCTGCCGAAACGTCTGGAATACGAAGAGAACTCTAAAAATGGCAATCGGTTTGGAACGTATTACTAGGCCATAGCATAGCTGTGATGCTCCAGAGATAACTCTGATTAAAGCGACGCGGCCCTCCGTCGCGGTTTACTCGATTGTCTCTGCAAGTGTGTTGCGGTAAATACTCGTGCTGTTCATCTTCCTGTTCGTAGCTGTGACTTCTTTCGTGAGCAGTTCTGACGTCACAGTCTATTCTGAGAAGTTGCAGATATGTCCGTTCTAGCTCCAAGCCTGTTACGGTTGCGGTTGGGAAAAGATCAGTTGTTCAGCGCTGTACGAGGTATCTCTGCGTCTTGTAGTGCGCAGAAGTGGAAATGTGAGTCCTTTACTAGCAATGTTTTCTTTTTAAAACAATAGCAAGTGACTCAGTCCTGGATGGTATGCTAATCTCTCCATTACGGGATATGGTGCTCTGCACTAAGGCCGCGTTCGTACCTTGCGAACTATGAAAAATCCAGAAATTTTGCGTAAATGACGAAAACACTTATATACAAATCGGTCTGAAGAAACAGCACGAAATGCCGTTACTGCAGAAGTGCGGAATTCTGCGCCGCGAATACGGAAACTGCAAGTGTGGAATCTGCAGAAATGACGAAAAGCAACCGATACGTATCGATTTTCCGCAGTTCAGCACTTCTGCATTTCTTCAAATTGATATGTATTTATTGCTTTTCGCCACTTCTGCAGTTTCCTCATTTCTGCATTCTGTCACGCGCATAGCTCTGTGAACGCGGTCTAAGAGCGCGTTCAGACTTCGCGATCGCGCGATCGCTGTGATCGCGTGATTTGGATCGCGCGATCGCTGTGATCGCGCGATCTGGATCGCGCGATCGCGCTACTGTGGGTGAAATTACACCGGGAGGGGGTCATGTTCGTTCATGTTTATTGTTCCTGTTCTTTTTTCCTTTTCCTTCTTTCTTCCTTTGTGTACATAACGCCCTCCTAATTTTAAGGAACGTTTCGAAATATCTTTGAGTTATTTATTATTTCCTATGTAAAATAGTACTAAATATAGTATATTCAATATGCCAATTATTATACTGAATTTTGCATCTGAGTACGTTCAAGCGGAGTATTGAACATCTTGTTCCAAAAGTAAGACACGCAGAACTTTCAACAGCGGTGATGTTGTTTCTCTCCCTTCCCCCGATTTTGCCAGTCCTCCAGATATTCACTTTACTTTTGTCACATTGTGTTGCTTTGTTTGTTCTGCCATCCTCCAGGTCTATACACAACCTTTCCTTTCGACGGTTTCTGCAAACGTCAGTATTGCGAATATGAACACGGAATAAAAGACATCAAAAAAGGTCGAACTACTTTTATATCGTTTTTGGAACTGCCTATTGGAGGCAGGATACAGCATCGTGATGTGAGAAATGGTGATATCAGTACGACTCCCCAGAACTTTGTTGTTATTGTTTGTTGAGTAGTTGAGTTGAACACGAACGAACATGACCCCTCCCGGTGTAATTTCACCCACAGTAGCGCGATCGCGCGATCACAGCGATCGCGCGATCCAAATCACGCGATCACAGCGATCGCGCGAGTCCGGACGCGTCATCATATCGATCGCGCATCCAAATCCTGCGATCTCTACATGACTGGATTCATTTCCATCTCTGAAAAGGTGGCTGAAAATCAGAGCGTCCCGACATGGAGCTTCATGAGTTGGAAGGAAGTGCTGCTGGAGAATCTTGCGCTTGCACCGTCGATTGAGACGAGTTATTACTTTGTAACGAGTCGAATAATTAGAAGGATCGAATGATGCGAAATTCTATATATGTTAATTGATCTCCGATTCTCCAATTTCTCAGACTATTGCAAATACTGTCATTTTGCGATTTTTCCATTTACCAGTGACGCACGAACGTAAACTGTTTCGAGTGCCTCTCATTTTGCAGCAAACCTTTTTCTGATGTGCTGCTTTGAAATCGATTCATCGTCATCTTTATTGGTCAGATTCAAGAAATATCTCATTTTTATACTTAGTTCGCTGCGGATGAAAGGGCTTGTCATTATGAGTGCGCTATGGAACCAAATCCTTCTCCCAGCTCTTGAAGCGGGTATGCGACAACAATTGGTAGAAAACGAGTGACACGAACGATATGATACAGTCTTGTCACTTGCTCGCTTCAACAACTGGTGGAGAACGGGTTTGGCATCGCGCGAAACTCTGCCAGCCTGACACGCTCCCTCCTCTGCAGCGAACTGGGTTATAACTGAGTCATCAGTCAGCTCCATGCATAACTGAATAATTGCATTTCTTTCCGCAAGGGAGGGATGGCACGTCGGAGTGTCCTTCTGAAATTGTATATATACCGTATGGTGTGTCTTTGGGCACTGACTACGATTCATTTTCCACATCTGACACAGACCTCTATGTACAGAATTATGAAAGGCTTTTCTTGGCTTACGCACCTTCAAAACGAATTTCGGGATGACGCTGCTTCAAATGAGAGACAAATTGCATCACATTGCAATTGAATTGCAAGCTGGAAGCCATCCACACAACTGCTGACCTTCGGTGCCTCATCCGAACAGCCTTACGCCCGCGATTCGTATTGCTTGTGAATATGCCGCAGTCACAAAACCTTAATTCGGAAAAGTTGCGAATATGGACAACTACTTCATATCATCATCAAAAGGCACATCAGTGGGTGTACATTAGGTTTCAAACGATTCTCACCTCAGCCGACCCTCCTTCCCTGGTCATTTCTAGGTTTTTAGGTTGGCCGAGGTAGAGTTCATGGTCCTACTGACTACAATCACCATATGGTAATAATTGCGTTTCAGTCACCGAAAAAGTGGAAAATGACGTGACTGTTGTGGCAATGGAAGAAGTCCCGGAACCACAGCCGCCATCCAGTTCTCATTGCGCCCTTTGTACATGCACCATTCCTGTTAAATTGTCATACAGGTACTATAGCATTCTTCTTAATTATCTATGATCACATCACTTGGGGTTTTTTACTTTGCCCACCTTTGTGTAAATACTAAGGGGTAATTTGCCATGAAGCACTCTCGATCCGAGTTCGGGGTGTGGGTTTCCCTCTGTTCACCTTCCTCCCTTCCTCGATTCCGTGTTTCATATTCCGTTCCATTTACTAGAGTGTATTTTTTAAAATCTGAGCTTTCTGAAAAACTATTGTTTTGCTGTGTGAGGCGGAGGTGGTGTTGGCAATTTGCAAGAGCACGACTTTAGCGCACGCCCTTTTCCGAGGATCCGACAATCCTCAGATCAGGCCTTTGCGCCGAGCCACGACAGCCTTCTACTTCTCCTGGGGACGGTAATCGTTGGTACGCCGATGCCATTTGGGGAGGATAATATAGTAACTTCTTAAACATCATATGCTGGCCGCTCGCGAAGTCATTGTATAATATAAGGCACATCGCATAACAAGAAGCTGCGATTCTGAATGGAAGTAGAATGCGTGCCGCAACCCACTAAAGGGTTGATCAAACGCGAAGCGATCCTTTATGATGCTCTGTGTGGGAGAAGGTAGTAGAGCGGCAAACCAGGCGTCGCTTGCCGCGCTGGCGATCATCCTGTTAGATGCTCCTGGGCTCTGCGTCGCGACCCGGGCTATCCAAGCCTCTACCCCGAGCGCCGGGGCCGGTCAGTGTTTAGCAGAAGTTGTCCGGGAGGGTAAAACAGTAAGTTTTTTTATCGACAGCTCCCTTTGTAAATGTATGGGCTGAATTGTATTTTAAAACATCACCGCGGTTTCAAACGGAAGAGATATCCCAACAAAGATCGATGAATGCTGGCGGCTTTTTTGTTCCTACTTTTATACTTCACTGTGTTCCTGTTCCTATTGTCTGAAAAATTGTACGTAACGACGTAACGTTTATGTTTCAGTGACGTTCTAATCCTCGAGCAGTTTATGCGGGAAGATGGTACTGTTCTTCCGCGCGAACTCACAGGACTATGTAAGAAGCAGCAACTGCGACTTGAGAGGTGCGACGCATTGTTTTGTATCATTTCGTTTTGATTGACCTAATCAATACACCGCCCAGAAATCACGAATTTCGCTTCGAATCACTCATAACTGGGGACTCTTGCGATAACGGTAACTGTGAATCAAACATCACCTCAGAACAATTTGATGTGGTCGCTTTCATGTGGCTGTACTGTACCGGCCCATTATCACTGATTTCGAGGACTTGATGTCACCGTATCAGTACCGGCTTTTATTGCGTGAATTTAGTAATCTTTAGCGAAAACGGCTTTTTGAGACAACTTCCTCCAGTGCAACTCTCTTCCGCTTGATTTTTTCCGTTACAAGTGCTATACCCCCTCTCGTCCTCAGCCCTGTCGACTACAATATTTTATTTGAAAGAGAAGTTTTGGGGAGTCATGTTTTGCTAATTTTTCTCAAAGTGATGATGCGCCGTGATTTCCTCACGCTATAGCCTTCTGGCAAAGATAAAGCTATTCAGTCGCTCAGGCTATACTTTTCCCTTTAATCTTGTTGTGTTCGTTTAGATGTGTAATGCAAGCACATTGGGCCGGATTATTCCCAGACAAAACCGTACCCGATTTCGATAGGGCAGGATATAAACGATTCAACAGGTAAGACTGACGTGCGGTTACATGGAATCATTTCATTTTTTTAAAGTTACTAAAGCATTTAGTCAAAAGTAAGTGGCACGCAAAATTCCCAAGTTGTGTAGGATCAATACGCCTAGCGGGACATAACTCAGGACGCGTCTTAACATACCGAGCCCACCTCGCCCGCACACAAATGTCCGACGGATGCTGGTGCTCATATCGCTTCAGTTGCGAAGTACAGCATGAAGCCAAGGGATTGATATGAAGCGGCTGCGGTGCTGCATAGATATACTCAAAATCCCTGAGATCGGGTAGAAGTGGCTGCGTACTTGATTTCAGAATGGCGGCGGCTCAGGTTTTCGTGAGATATTGTCATTTTGGAGCAGTCG